>JH720306.1:167783-386008 GCA_000231825.2 Tetrahymena elliotti 4EA | reverse complement strand
AACAATTATCTAAAATTAATTTTATTTATCAACTTTTAATAACAGAAATATTCATTATTTTTTCAAAAATATAATTTTAAGAATATTTTAATTTTATTATTTTTTAATAATCATGAATATTCATTTATAAACTTAATTGCTTCTTTCTAATTCTTGATAATATCTGAATAATACTTCATACTTTTATCATTAATTGCTCTTGCCTGTAAAATTTTTTTTTCAATCTATCTATATTTTTCATCTTCTAATTAATTTCTTTTTTAATCTAACTTTTCATAAATACAATTTTTCCATTATTTTATATCATTATCACTTACATTTAGCTATTATTAAATTTCTATCTAATTTAAAATTAAATAATATTGACCTTTTGAACCCTATCTTGCAGTTCTTCCCTAAATTTAAATTTCTTCTGTTTTATCTTCAGATAGGAATGTTTAAATTACAACAACACCACCTTATCTATTTACTCTTGGATCTAAAGATGCAAAATCAATTCCTCTTCCATGTTCTTTTAAAATAAGAGATATCTATCTAGCTTGAGTTGCTTATTTGATATCTGAATCTAATGCTAAATCATCAATATAACTTTTAATTATCATATATTAATTATTCTAGATTAAATACGCACTATTATAATATTTATCCAATAATTAACTATTTTTAAAGAAGATAAGTACAGGTTAGTCGTTTTCTTGAGCCTCTTTACAAACTTCTTTAATTTTAAGATATTATTCTTCATAATCTTTTTCAATCACTGTATTTTTAAAATCAAGATTTGATTTACCAAACATAGAAGGGATTTATACTCCATTTTTTATATTATAAATTTCAATATTTTTTTGCCTCTCTTTGTTTAAATTTTAAAGTGTTCCTGTTACTCCTAAAATAGTTGCATATTCATTTGGCAATAAAGCATAAGAAATACTTCCACATCCTAAAGTTAATTCGATTTTACTTTCTAATGTTTAATCACTTATTTTTTTCTTCTAATTTTCATAGAAATATGCAAAAAGAGTTTTATATCCAATACTAGTTTCAAAATTAAAAGAAGAATCAACTTATCTATATCCGATTCTTTCATTCAATACTATATATTAATATTCTTTATGGTGATTCTAAATATTTTAGACATCTTTAGCTAACTATTAAATGTGTCTTTTAAATAAATTTTCAAATTTTGGATATTTTTTAATCAGATCTTTATATATATTATCTACAAATATATTTTTAACTATATCTCCTTCAGGAATACTCCTTATCTACCAAATTTTTTTAATAATGATTTTAATTTCATCACATATAAATGATACTGCAGGTTCATAGGTTTAACCATAAAAATCTGGGTTAAAAAATACATCTACTTCATCAATAAGCAAAATTTTTTTATCCTTATTATTATTTTTATTTTCTTCTGTTTTTGGTTAATTTCCTTATATGATATTCAATGTTGAATCTCTTATATTAATTTCAATGTTAAGCTACCTATTAGCTAATTACATAATATTACCATAAAAAATTTTTTTGTCGACTTCAAATAATGTAAAATATTAATTAAAACTATTTCTATCTCTATCAGATAGGTATTAGCTATAGCAAATAACATCTATTTCATATCCAAGTAAAGCCAGTATTAAAGAGCTAAACCCTAAAATGAGTGATTTACCTTAACCTGTTAGCATTTCTATTAATATATTTTAATCTTGAGAATATTTATTGTTACTCCACCAATCTTTAATATTACTCAATGCTCCTTTTGTATGATAAAACCCTAGTACCATAAATATGCTAAATATTTAAGAACAGTGAGGGCTTTTAAAAATAAGTTTACCATTTTAGTCAATATCACTATTGATTGAGTCAAGAGACCAATAAGCACATATGTAAGCAAGTAATTATATTATGTTATCTTTTATGTACTTTTTCTGTTTTTTTAAATTATTAATATCTGTTTAAATTACTTTCAAATTTTTTTCCTGTTACCTAAACTTATCAATTTCCTCATCATAAAAAGACTTAAATCTTAAATAGTCATCTTTCATTTAACTCTTTATATTCTCTGCTTTATCTTTTATTTTTCCATTAAAAACCGTTTCCCTAAGAATATACTCATGAGAATGTTAATTAACTGTTTAATTAAACATTTCAATTCGATATGAATTAAATAAATTTATTTTTGCAATGATTTTCTATCCATCTGAGTCCTCTTTTAATACACTAGCCAAATCATAAAAAAGCTTCTTATCTTAATTTTTTATAAAAAATGTTGCTTTTTACAATTATTCGTTTATAACTGAAATAAAAATTTTCATATTTACTGAATGTTTTTATATTTAAATAAACTTATCTTTATAGAAATTTACTTCACTTGATTTAATATTCTGAATTTCATAAAAGATTTTACTGATAATACCTTTAAAAAAATCTTGTATCTGTTAAATCTAAGTCAAATATTTATATTCTGGGATACCAATTAAATTTTTATCTGCTTCTTTTATTTGATTCACCAATTCTTCTAATATTGCATCATAAGGATTATATTCTAATTATTATTTTATTTTATTTTTTATTTTTTATATTTTATTTTCAATTTAAGTTAATAATTACTTATACTAAACAATATTTTCACTCGAAATACAATTTTATTACTAAAAATTGTATATTTAATTCATGATTTCTTTAACTTTTTTAAATTAACTATTTTTTAAAGCTAAATCAAATTAATTTTAAATTTAGCTATACTCAATCTTTAATTAAATTATTAACTTATCATAACTCTTAAGCTTTAGAATTATCTCTGTAATTTAACTTAGTTGCTAATATTAATTTTCTTTATTTTAAAGGATAACAATAAACTGATCAAACTTTTTAAATAAATTTATCTGTTCAGAATTTACTTTTTTTTGGGATATTAAATCTTATATTTTTATTAATTGATAAATTTGTTTACCCAAATTTTCTAAAAAATTATCTAAATTATTTTATTATTCTTTTAACTATTCTAGGTTTTGATTGAAATTCTTATTATTTTCAACTATTTAAATTTATTATATCACTTTTAATAAGCCCTATACTGATTACTATGTAAATTATTATTCTTTTTGATTCAGTAAAGATTGAAGTTATTCAATTGACTTAGTAAAAAATTAGCTAAAATTTTTAATTAAGTTGCTTTTTTAATCATCAATTTATTAAATTTATGATTTACCTGCACAAAATTATTCTATAACTTATATGCTATTAGTGATTAACTCTAATTCCAATTAGAATTCTTTTGTAGGTATTAATTTAATTTTATTAATAATATAATCAACCTTATTTTAAATAATATGCATAGTACTCTAAATAATTTTGTAGAAAAATAAAATATGTTTTTCTTTGAAATTTTTAATAATTTCTTAAGCTTCTATGGGATTAATTTTTATCCTTTTTTATATTTCTTAAATTTATTTTTCTTCAAAATCATTAATATTGCTTTCAATAATTTTCAATCTTTCTGAATAATTTTAATCTTTTTCTAAATCTATTTTTTCTTCACTTGAAACAAATAATTTTAGTAATTTGAATTGATTCTAAAATGAAAATTCTTCCCTACTAATTTTTTACTAAATTTCTTCATAATAGGTTTCAAACTTCATTTTAATTAAATCTTATATTGTATCTAATAAGCTAATATAAGTTTCTTGAAAATCAGAGTTTGGTTATTGAGTTTAATGAAGATGATATTTTAAATTTTGTAACTTTAACATATCCAAATTATCACAGAGAGAATTTATTTATTTTTTAATTTATTCATCAAAATTTTCAACTTATGATTTGATGTTATTTTCCCATTCTTATTTATTTTCTATAACATTCTATAAACAATTTAAACGTCTGATATAACTTTTTATTTCATCATTTTTTTATTCCATTTGATTAAATTTAAACATTGTTATTTAGCTCAAAATATTTTTTTTTTAAATTTTGAGGTATTTTTCTTTAAATTCTACCAAGAATGAAGTTAATTTTTCCTAAATTTTATCATGAAGCTTTGGGTTATATTTTCTTAGTATTTTTACTATTACAGATATATTTTTTATTTATTTTTCAATACTTTCAAAATTTAAATTCTTAAGAGAAAATTAATCTTAAAGACTGTTAATGTTTTCACAAACTATTTCAAATATTTTTTGATAAGTATCATTTAAACTATTCTAATTTTAATCACTTTTTATTTTGTCTAAAATTTCTATTTCATATTCTAAGTTAACAAAATCTTAATTTCTTAAAAATTCTTTCACTTTTTTAAATGATTCTTAAATAGTTTCTTATGGAGACGATATATTTCTAAATTCAGAAATTAAATTAAATTATTTAAATTTATCAACAAAATTTTTTAATGAATCATAATAATTTTAAATTTCCTATAGATTTGCACTCTATTATTTAATATTTTAATAAACAGAAGAAATTTCATAAAATATTTATTTGACTTCATCACCAAGCTTTTGATAGGAATAGAGAGTAAATAGTTATTCAACATCTTAGAATTTATCAGATATTTATTGAGATTATTGAATAAATTACTCATATTTTGAATAATCTATTTAATTGTTTCTAAATTATTAACTAATTTATTTAATTTATTTGATATTATCGCAGTAATAGCTATCTAAAAAGGATGTTATATTTTAAATAATTTCTTTTGATTCTTTTTTGATATCATCAAAAAGAGATAGTTTATCAATTTTTTTCAAAAATATGATATTTTAATTCAAGCTATCCCAATCATTAAAATTAAAATTTTTCTGATCTTTCATTTTTTGGAATTCTCCTTTAATATCATTCATCTTTTTTATTAGTTTTTAGTTAATAATATTTAGAGTTGAATCATATCTTTCTTCATTATTTTCTAAGAAGTCTTTGAAAATCATAAAGTAACTCATTTAAGATATAAAATACTCAAGCTAAAGAAGATTTTCTTACTAAATGTAATATTCAATGTTTTATTTGATATTATCAAAATAAATTGAAAGTTTTTTAACTATTTTATCGATTGTTTTTTAAATATTTATATTATTTAATTAGCTATTAAGGCACAGTATTTTTTTATTAAAGTTATATATTTCTTTTAATTTGTTAAAATCTTTTCTTTATTTTAATTATTTGGCTATTTTTCCTTATTCATCTAAGAATCTGGAATCTTCTTAATATATTTCAAGCTCTTAAGAATATTGCTTTAAAATATCTCTTGCTTAATTAGCTTTCTTTTCTATTTTTGAATTTATTTGATTCTTTATAGGCTACAATTATTCTATTACGGGTATCTAAATTAGATCATCTAAGTTTTTAATTTTGTTTAGAGCATCAAAGATAGTTTTTATTTTTGATGGACCTTAATTAATTAAGTTTTATTATGTTATTATAGAAATAATTTATTAAATACAGTTCTACAAGCTTTAAAGCGCTTCTTGGTATAATTCTTCACACTTTACACCATATTTATATAGTAAAGTATCTTCAGATAGCATTTTTATCATTTAAAGTTCAAAATCAGGTAAGCTTTCATCAAAATTTTCCATTTCTAATTCTTCTTTTTATTGATTTAAGTCAATAAATTTCTAAATTTTATCAAATAACTCTTGATTTTTTTATTCTATTTGCTAAATAAAAACAGTGAAAGAAATATTTTAATTTATTTCTACAATAAATTCTCCTAAAAATTTTTCAATTTTCTCAAAAAATTCAAGATTTGAAGCAATTTGATTTATTTCTAATTTTTTTTAATTTATCTCAAAGAAAGATGGTTTTTCATACATTTTATCTATTCTTTATTTAAATGCATCTTATTCTTCTCTATATTTAACTTAGATTTTAGTTTTTAATTATTATTCATAAACTTCTTATGCTAAAGAAGTGTTTTCAATAAATTCTTTCAACATCAATATTTATTTTTAAACCTTCTACATGTCATTAGGAAAGTTAACTAATATTGTTTTAATCATTTCACAGCAAACATTTTCAATTTCTTACTTAAAAGTAGATTCATCCATTCTAAAATAATCTGAAATCAAAACTAAATTTTTATATTCATCAATGATTTTTAAGTGGGATATAATATCATTTATATTTTTCATATTTTCAGAATTGAAAATAATACTGTATTCTGCTGACTCTTTAAATATTTGTATAGTTTATTAACACTTTTCTTACAATTATATGCCAATTTTTTACTGCATTTTTTGAAATTCTAACTACAGGTATGTTTATCCAACACAGTCACATAACTATTTTACATTTTGAATTAATTTTATTATATATTTGTATTCCCCATCTGATTATAATCTGGAAATTTAGTTCTGAGTTTCTTGTAAAAACTAATTTATCATAAAAGTTGATTTCTTAGAAATAGTAAAAGAAAAATCTTGAGATGGATTATTAAAAGGTGCCTACTCTAAGATTTTATTTATTAAATCTTAATAATTTCTGGTAAGAGGATTTACTATCATTAATTCTTTATTTTTTTAAACTTACTGTAATATAACACTAAGGAGGCTTGTTATTATATTTTTTTGATCGTCATTTAAATCCTCTTTATTTTAAAACATCTTTCGAATTTCCAATATTTCTTTATTTATTTATCCTTATTTTTTATCTTTTGGAACCTTTGTAAGCAAGAAGAGAATTTTTTTAAATTTTTCTTCATCCGGAATTTAGAGGATTCTAGTTAAAAGCTCAGATATTTCTTAAAATGAGCTTCCTCTTTGAGCAGTTAGTTGATCAAAGCTAATTAGTACTACCATTCTCACACTCTTGCAAGTCGACATAAATTTATTTAGAGTTGAAGCATTTGCAATTTCGATTTCTTCACTACGATTATCAAAGAACCCAGGAGAATCACATAAGTATAATGAATCCTATAATTATTCTATTTATAGAGATTATGTATGAGATTCTTTAGTATGTCCAATTAAGAATTTTCCATTCTCTGAAGCAATTACACTTTCACTTAATTCCATTTCTTCACCATCAATAATATCAATATAATCAATTTCTTTTTAATACAAATCTGATCCTATGAGATAATTAGCTGTTGTACTCTTGCCACTACCTGTAGATCCTACTAATAAGATAATATCTTGATCTTTAATTTTGTTTTCTTCATAAGAATTTTGCTAAAATAGATCTATCAGCTTTTTTACATCTAAGACTTTAGAATACTAAGAATATGATGACATTATCTTTAACTTTTTTTGTTTCTATTTATTTTTTTTAATTATAAATCATAAATATTTCGGGTTTTTTTTTAATTTAAAAACCTCAAATCCTCAAATATCAGTGCAAAATGAATTAGCACCACCAAAAAAATTTATGAAAGCATTTTTATTCTACAATAATTATTTTTTCTTTTATATATTTAAATTTCCTTCCCCCCCTGTTTTAATTAGAATAAAAGAAATTATTGTTTTTATGTCTAAAATAGATAAATAATTGATTTTAACTTTCATGTGTCAGTAGAAATAATAGAAAAATTGAAATTAACTTTTCATCTCATCTAATATTTTATCTTATTATTCTAAAATTGATAAAATACTTAATTATTAACTGATGACGTCAATTAAAAATGAAATGAATATTTTATTCTTATAATCATTGAAATCTTCTTAGATAGGATTTCAAGAAAACTTCTTAAATTCTACATCAAGACTTCCTCTTGTGGAGAAAATAATTGATTTTAGAAGAATAAGTTAACCTTCTGCTTCTCAACCTCTATAGCATCATCTTCCAATTACTCTGTGTTCACTTTTACTATAATTAGCTTTCATAATTTTCGGATCTTACTTAGATAGACACTAGAAATTGAAACATTTTGTTACCATCCATTAAACAATGGCTAGAGTTTGATAGGAAAAAGAGTTGCTGTGTACATTCAAAGAAGTCCTCATGGATGCTATGCTAAGGATGCAGTTACTCATGCCTTTTAATGCATCACTGTCCCTGAAACAGTCCCTTTTGAAAATGCTGCTTCGGGATTGGTTAATCCTCTTACTGTTGTTATGAAGCACAAAAAACCTTAAAGAAAAAAGTAATATTTCAATTTAATTTAAATAATTATTTTTCTATAGAATAAATAAATAATATTATTCAACATAGAATTGGGCTGGTCTTAAAAAACTTATGTTTTTAAAGATAAAAAGTGATGATAATAACAAAATTTTAAAAAGATAGATCTGCATTAAATAGTTTTTTATTTCTTGCAATAAAAAAATTAACCAAATCCCAAATTAAAAGAGTTGAGACTGAATAATATTTATTATTTTAACTTCAAAATTCTAAAAAGTGATAAATTTAATTTATTTTTTAGTTTTACCATAATAATGTTAAGAACTTATTGATTTTTTTTAACTTTATTTTGAATGTGGCTAAGAAGTACTTTTATTTATATAAAAGACCTAATAAAAAACAATTTATCATATTAATTCGATTGAAATGAAGCTGGAATATAAATTCATTCCTATGAACTTACACACATTTTTCAGATATATTTGAAGGTAAATAATATATTTCAATATGTAGGTTTTCTAATAAAAGTGCTTAAATTTTACATCAATGTTAGATAATTAAAATAATTTTACATTAAATTAAAGTTTTTTAATAATCTGAATCACCAAATATTTATATTGTAGGTAATTAAAAAAAATTGTTTTTGATGTAGTTCTAAATATATATTGACATCACTCTAATTAATTCTCCCTTTAAAAAATTTTTTGGTAAAATCTTCAAAAAAATTCACCTTTTTTTTTGAAAATGAGAATAAATGAAAACTATGAAGATAAAAAATATTGTATTGTCTTACTTTGTATCATTATTTTTAAACAATTACCTATTAAAAATTTAATAAATTAACAATTAAATTCGAATTTTATCATTATTTAGCTATGATAATAGAATTATTCAAAAGCTATATTTTTTAATCCTTAACTTATCAATAACATTAATTGATTAACTTTTAACCATCAAAAGCAAATAATTTTTATTGAAATTTGAGTTTAATTGAATTAATTAATAAATATTTTCATATTATTTTGAATAAAGAAGGTGTGTACAAATTAATCATTAATTAAGGATAAATAGTTTAATAAAGAGAAAAAAAGCAAAAATAATACAAATTATAAATTAAAATCTTTTATCTTAATAAAATAAAAAATGTGTGAAGAAATAGAATGATTAAAAGCTCTTTTGAAAACATAAGCAAAGACTAAAAAATATAGTTTGTCAATCAGATAAAAGAAGAATGTGCTTAACATACTTAAATTGAAAGAAAAGAAGATAAAATTTATAAAATGACATATCCTTTAGAAATTAAATAGGAAGATGCATCAATTAATTTGAAAAATAAGAATTCATAATATGTAGCAGATTATATGAACAATAAATATCCAGAATATTAATTAAATTTTTAGGATATTATCTCTAAATGGAAGTCACAACTCTATAAAATTAATATTTAGTTATCTAAAAAGAAAAAATAATTAAATAGAAAGAAAAAGTAGAAATTTCCTATTTAAGGGAAAAAATTTTTAATTTATTTGGAATCGCAAGAAAATATAAGCTGCCTATCAATGGATAGTGCCTTAAAGCAAAAATGAAATAGTTATTAGAGAATGTATCTTTGAAATTGAAATATGTATTATTATTTTTTTTTTAAAAACCATATTATTTTTTGAAATAATTAAATATTTTCAAACAACAATTTCATAAAATATTATCTTATATTATTTACTTCAAAATAAATATGATTGATATAAAGTTTAATCAGATGTGTATATGTTTACTATAATCATCTTTAAAAACAAACTTTTTACAATTGATGCAAGCTCATCTTATTGTTTTTAAACAGTAGGTACATTTTTAGTCATAACCTTTTTTATTTACTAAGCTAGCAAATTTATGTTTTTATTAGATATCAATAGATTAATTAATATCAATTTTTATAGAAGGTGTATTTATAATATTTTTTTTGCTGCCTACTAAAAGATTCTGTTGGATTAATTAAATGCTTTTAATATTCATATAAAAAGAGATATTTACTATTATTTTATTTCAATATTTCTATACAAAGAATGTAACTATTTATTAGAATAATTTTCAATATATGAAGAGTAGTAATTCTAAAATATTTTCTTGGCTCTTGTGAATATGCATATAAAAGGCGCATGCTATCGAACATGTCTAAATCTTCCATTTCCTTCGTTATAGTCAATCTATTCATTTGAAATCGATATATCCTTTCTAAATAGATCTCTTTTAGTCTAATTACAGTTTTCATCTTTCATCACTTATGAGCTGGATTACATTTTATTTCTTTCTTAATTACTCGTCATCAATTTTCGAGTAGAGATATTGGAAGAATGAAAAGTGGAAATTATTTTCACTATTAGTTACTAAGAGTAAGATAGGGAGCTTACTTTTTTGAATTTGAATAAAAATATACTTCATTTTCATTTATCTTATTTAATTTAGATTTCAAATATTTATAGTCATTCTTTCCTTACCAATTTTCAGCAAATTAAACCACAGCTACTAAATCCATATGTCATCTTTAATTTTTTAGAAAAGAGATAATGAGTAATACATGCTATCCATGTAAAGCATGTAGCTTTTATGATAAAAATTTTTAACTAGTTACATAACTACTTGTTCAGTAAATGGTACCTTATGTTAAAATAATTTGATTTGATTTAAGAAATCACATTTAAAAGATATATTTTACCACAAGATAGTTATTATAGAATTATAGAATACCTAGTATATAAAAGTATTGTTAACCCTTATTTTAAAACTTTGATAACATTATTGTATATAAAGAAAAGGTTAATCTGTTTCAACAGATTTTATTGGCCAAAATATTCAGAACCAAATATTGTTTTTTTCTAATTTATGAAATAGAGAAATCTGAATTTTAAATTTTGAAGTGAGAGATAGATATTTTATGATTTTGGAAATTCAAAAAAAGAATGATAACTTTTGATTTTAGTATATATAATAATAACATATTAAATTTAGATTGATTTTAATATAGTTGAATAAAACAAATGAAAATAAATTTGATTAATATTTATTAATTTTTATAATAATAATAATCTTTGCAATTAATTGATTTGTAAAAAACATAAATTATAATCTAAACATACATATATTTATAATAGTATATAAGTGTTTATTAACTAAATAGAATTGCTTCAATTTGTTTTGAATTAAGAAAATTATTAGTTTGAGAAAATAGATTTTATTTTGCTTGTAAAAGTAGGATTTTTTATGATTGTGTTTGATTAATATAAAGGATTTCTTTACACCAATTCTATGTAACCTGATTAAAAAATTTCTTCTAAAATATCTGTATAATCATTATCATTATTTGAAGAGAGTAATATAATTTTAATACCGCCAGGAGAATCATAAAGAGAAAATTTATAGAATGAGCTTTTAAAAAACTTAACGTTCTGAGTGGGATAGGGTGAGAATTTTTTATTTAACTCCTTGAGAGCTGCAACTAAACCACAAAGGTTTTATATTCTTGGCATTTTTTCAAGAATTTGTATTTTCATTTCATCTGATTCTTTATCATTCACTAAATCATAGTGAAATAAAATGCTTTTCCTTTCATTAAAGATAATCAATTCAAATAAATCTGGCTAATTATTCATTTCAAGCTTACTTTAAATTCTGTCGCTATTAAAAAACTAAAATTCTTATTATTAAATGTGAAATAATATGAAATGTTTTTCTAACACTTAATTATCTTATCTTATTTTAAATATCTAGTTAGATTTTAATATATTAAACAATTAATATTTTCAAACAAAATTGTATCTTTCTTATATAATCTAATTTCTAAATTTTCAATTTTTGATAAATAAAAATAAAATATTATTTCATTTATCTTTATGAAAAAAGTAAGGATATTTTTATTAAAAATCAAATATTCTTCAAAAGAAAAAACTTAGAAGAAAAATTAACTCTAAAAATATTAATCATTTTCACAAAAAAAATAAAATAAATTTGAATAAAAGTTTAAGTATAAAGTTTAGATATTACAATAATAAATACTTCTTAGTATTTTAAAAGCTAAAGCATTATTTTTATTTTTTAAGCACTTTTTCACATAGTTTAAAAGGCAAATTTAAAAACTGTTTTTATAATGTATTTATTAATAGCTTGTTTAGAAAACTCAATTTAGAGTCAAAAAATTACGTTTTTTATCTCTTATGGCACCTTTTTTTTTTCAACTAATATTAAAAATTTTCCTAACAAATAATTAATTAATAATAATAAAACAATTTTTAAGGAGAAGATGTTAAAAATAAGAATAAATTTATTAATTTTTTGATAAATCTACTTAAATAAATAATAGTTTTGAGTATTTAATTAATTTAAATTTATATAGTGCAATTACATTAAAAATACTTATGCAATAGAAATAAATATTATTTAACAATAAATAATTAATCTGATCAAGAATGAAATTATCACATTAATATCTTAGTATAGAATTAAAAAATATATTATTTGATGTAAAATTTAGATTAAAATAATTTCTAACTCTAAAACCCACTCAAAAAATAATACAAAAAATATTAATTATTTTTGAATATAAATAATTTAGTAATTCACATGTACTTTTTTAATAATTATTTTATTTTTTTGATGGTGAGTTTACTAGAAGATTCCATGATTTAGTAAAGATTATTGAACTGAAGAAAATCTAAATCTTCAAGAAATTAATACTTAGGAAGTATTCCTTGTTCTGAAAGGCAATATACCCTAATTAGAGTAAAAATTTGATTTAAATTTATAAATACATATAATTTGTAATTTTACACAAAGAGGGCAATAAATGCTATTATAGCAAGTCTTATTAAAGCACCAACAATTGATTTTAACAATTTTACCGGCTTTAAAATAGTATATTAGCTTTTTTGTAGAAATAAATAAACTGAATATCTAAAAATAATAAATTCTAATAATAATTTTTCATTTTATTTTTACATCAACAAAATAATATCTCCTAACAATGCTATAGTCCCAAACCATATTAAATAGTTGACTGTATCTGTTCCAACCATACGATATATTTCTAGATATGATTCAATCATTTATACAGGTATTTTATCCATCAAAAATTTAGTATATGATACTACCTAATCAGGAAACTATTTTAAAAAATTTATTTTAGAAATTGAAATTTCTTTAAACATTATTTTTCTACTTATGGACAATTATATTAGCTACTGCTATCTAAGATAATAGAATCTTAAAGAGCTTTATCTAAAACAGGATCAGCATTCTACTTATTTATTTGCTATTAAATACAAAGAAGTAATGACCCATGGCATATCAAAGCAAAAGCTAAAATGTAGCAAGCTATAATATTATTTAATAAACCCATTTTTTCAAACTTGTAAAAATATTTAATTTTGTTTCTTTTTATTAATCACTAAGTTTTTATACCGCGAAATCTTAATGTTAAGTAAATTAGTTAAGAAAATATTTGATTTTGCTCCAAATTTTATGTAAAAAAATAATTCCTGGGTATTAGAATTAAATTGCTATGAAAATATGCGAATAAGACAGTTATTATCAGAACAGCTAACAAACATAAAAAAATAAATGAATGTGCCAAGAGTTTAGAAATTTTTGAATGAAATATTTAAATAATTAACTAATAATATATTTTTAAAATAATTAAATAGTTTATTTCACTAATAATACTTGAAAATATTTAATTTAATTCATTTCTTATTATATCTCATTTTAACAATTATTTGAGATTGAAAAATTGCTTATTAAAAAATTGTATTATTTAATAAATATTTAGAAACTAATCATAATTTCAAAAATATTTCAAAAACTGTTGAGATAAAAATAAAATCAATTAAGCATTCTTTAAATAGAAGAAGAAAAACTTTTAGATAAATATTTACCAATATGTAAATTAAAGGTAAATAATCTATTTATTATCAAAATATTAAAAAGTTATCAATAAAAACTATTTTTGTAAAAACTTTTTTTAGATGAAGTATTAGAAAAAAAGGTTTATAAGGAGACTAACTAAAATTTTTTTTTCAAGATTTAACTTAAGAGTTTGTTTAAATTATTTATTTATTAAATTAAAGATAATTATTTTCATAATGAACCATTTAAGATAAATGTATTACATATAGGTTATCTAAATAATGGGAGAATGTAAAAAATATTCAGTAAGTGTTGCAAGTTGTTATGAATTTCATTATCATAATTTGATAATAAATACCTTAAAACTCCTCTAAATTAACAAAAATGTTAAAGATATAAAATTTTTTTATGCATTTTATTTTTTGATATGATTTTTTCTTATTAATTAGTGATATTGCATTATTATCACTATTTATTGCTATGAAAGTTTAATAAATTATTATCAATAAATCCTGAAAAATAGATTACTAATAAATCAAAATATTTAATTTTATGGGCTATAGAGATGGTTACATGGTATGCTAGACAGGGAGAATTATTATATTCTGCTTATAAGTTTAAAAATAATGAGCAGTATTTACCAAGTAAATATTTCCCTCAATTTTTTGTGTTCAGAAATTTAAAATAACTTGAAGAAAACTAGTTAGTATAGTATCAATTAAAGCTAATTAACTTATAACATCTTTAAACTCATTTTAAGGCTGTATCTTTTGAAGTATTTATATGAATTAAGTTTGAATTAATTGTTAATCTTAATTTTCAGAATTATATTAATGTTATCGGAAAATATCTAAATTAACTTCAAAATAGGGTTTTGTTTTTGATTTTAGATGAATAGGCTTGAGTAGATGTTGTGATTTATTAAAAATAAATAGGTAATAACTTATTTTATTTAAATAATTGATAGTCATAACTTTTGCAAATAATCATGATTTCATAATTCTATGAATATTTTTGATGTAGTATTTGATTTTTATAAAAAAATTTAGATTTAATAACCAAAATTTTATATTTTTCAAGTAGTCAGTTTATTTTATTAAATAAACTTGGTTTTTCAGAATTAAATTCATTAAAAATAATATTTTTTGATTTGTGATTTCATTATTATTTAATCTGCAATCATAAATAAATATCTATTAATTATCAATAAGATTATATTTACTTAAAAGTGTTTAGTATAAAATTGTTAGTTTAAATATAGATGTCGGTTTGGTAGTTAGTATAATTTGAGTAAACATAAAAAGAAGTATCTGAAAGTATTCTTAAGGAAGTTGAGGTTACTGATTAGGAAGCTAAAGATTTTGTATGGAGTGTGTTTAAATCTTAATGGAAAATGGTTGTGCTTACATAAGTAGTAGGATTAGCTTCTACTTCAATGACTGTAATTAAACCTTTCTTGGTCTAGAATTTTATTAAGAAGGCTTTACAAGGTAATATAGAACCTCTTAAATACGAGGCGCTATAGTACATGATTGTTATAATTCTACTTAGAATATTTTAGCCTTTGAAGTAGTACATTTATCTTTAATACAGGATAAAGATGAAAGTAAAGATTAAAGAGGAATTATATTATCACATACTTTCAAAAGACATTACATTCTTTGAAGTAGTAAAAGTTTCAGAACTTAAAAAAATATATGAAAAAGGAGTGGATTCTGTGGTGGAACTGGCGAGTGCTTCAAAGCTTTATGATTGCTTATCTAGATTCATTGAATATTTAGGAAATTGCATTTTTGTTTTAAAATTAAGTTGGCATTTAGCTTTGATTATGATAGGATTTTCAGCAATATAGTATATTTGGAATAAGATATCAGAAAAGAAGAAGAAGGAAATAATTCAAAGATGGAATGATTCTAAAAATAGTTCAACAGGAAACTTTGAAGAAGTTGTGTAGCATGCTCATTTAGTTAAATCATTTGCTAAAGAGAGATAAGAAATAAAATCTTTTATATAAAATTTTACAAGGCTTGAAAAATAAAGCAATTGGGATGATTTTTTGTTTGAATTACTGTAATCTATAAACTATTTTTTACTTTAATTCTAAATACCAGTTATATTGTATATAGGAGCTGTTTTTTTCATTTATGAAGGAAACCTTTAAAAGGTAGGTATTCTTTAGACTCTTGTTAATTAAAGTTTTTCATTTACTTATATTGTTGACACTTTTAGAGACTTATATATTTTGATGCTTTCAAGTAGCGAAGAAAAAGTTTTAATGACAAAATAAGTTTATAAGCTTTATAAGTTGAAAGCTCATCAAGGACTATGCGAAGATTACGAAGTCAAAAAACCAGAGGAAAAGAAAGAAGAGACAACATAAATTACTGATGACCTTATTAAAAACTCAAGCAATTTTTTGACAGTTTAAGAGGAATTGCCAGCTGTTGAATTTTTTAGATTGAATAAATAAATAAGCAGTGTTCATAATGAAGAGTTAAAAGGAAATATTGTATTTAATAATGTTTCTTTTAAATATGCTAAGGACAAAGAAAAGTATGCACTTAGAAATATTAGCTTTGAAGCAAAGGAAGGAGAAAGTATAGCTATTGTAGGTAATACTGGAAGTGGAAAATCAACGATAGTAAAAATGATTGAAAGATTTTTGGATCCAGATGAAGGTCAAGTTCTTATTAATGGATTAAATCTTATGAGTATGCCATTGAAATAACTAAGAATGTCAGTAGGTTATGTGTAGCAAGAACCTATTCTTTTTAATAGAACAATAGAAGAGAATATCACATATGGTGTTGAATCTTACACTGATTCAGACATAGAAGAAATTTGTGAAAAAGCAGGTGTAGCAGATTTTATCTTCGATCCTGAGAGATTCCCTGAAGTACTTAAAACCAAAATAGGAATTAAAGGTACTTAGCTCAGTGGAGGTGAAAAATAAAGAATAGCAATAGCAAGAGCTCTACTTAAAAAGCCAAAAATACTGATATTTGATGAGGCTACCAGTGCATTAGACTCTGAATGTGAATTTTAGGTTTAACAATGCATTGATAATCTAATTCAAAATAGAGAAATGACAATATTTATAGTTGCTCATAGATTAAGTTCAATAGCAACTTGTGATAAAATATTAGTTATGAGGAAAGGAGAATTAGTCTAGCAAGGAACACATGAAGAACTTGTAGAAGATGAAGAAGGAGCTTATAAAAAGTTGATACATAGATAACTTATTTTGGAAAAAGAGTTTAAAAAATAATCAAATGAACAAAATGAATAAAATGAGTATTTGAGAAAGAATTCAGCAGAAATTACTCCTGATTAAATACCCTAGCCTGAGAAGCTTAAAGAACTTAAATAGGAACATGATTTGTATATTGCAAGATCTGTTAGATAGTCAATGATAGAAATGGTTAAGAATAAATTTTATAACTCTAAATTTTTGGATTTACAAAGTATGTAAAATGAAATCATTGAATGTATGGAGCTGGCAGCATTTAAAGCTACAAATATTGAAACTTCAAATAAACTATTGTAGAGTTTCTTTAAAAATAAAGAACCTTAGTAGTAAGCAAATGAAAGGAAGAAAGAAAGGCGCTTTTCATAACAACTAACTCCTATTTTAGTTAATTCAGAAGAAAAATAAGAAGAAGAAGGTGTTCATAGAAGAAGAGAAAGACGTGTAACTGAATCATTAGTAACAATGTTACCTAGTTTATTTAAATCTGTAAGCTCTGTTGCTAAATATAGTAACTCTTAGCCAGATATTAAATTAAATATTATTAATGCTGAGGGTGAAGTCAAAAAAGAACTTTGAGATAACTATGATTACATGTAGTTCAGCATTTATTTAAACAAATAATTAGACTGTCTATTACTCATTAACTTTAATACTTATGAAGCTGAAAATTTATAATTACTTATTTATTTTAAATAATCAAAGTAAGTAAGTGATTTTTCATTAACTTTATATTAAAAGTATGATATGTATCAAATCAGATAAATTTAATAAAATTAAATATTTTTTTTGAATTTAATAAAATGAGTAAACTTAAATGTTTCCAAATAATAATCTGATTCCTTGTTTGTGCTCTATTCTACAAGTCAAAAAAAATGAGAGAAAAAATAATAATTTTAGAATCTAAAAAATTTTTTAGGCCAAACTTTATTAAAGTCATTCCAAGAATTAAATTCTAGCAAATGTTGAGACTCCATTATTTCATTCCTAAATTGCTCTTAATGAAATTAATTAAACCATTCAAAAATAAATTGAGTTTCCATTGTTCAAAAATGAAAAAAAATAGTATTACATACAAGCTTATGTAACTATTAATTTACTCTTTAAATTATTTCAATTTTATTAAGAATTACAAAATATTATTAAAGTGGGAAGGGTTCTCTATTTATAAATAAAGAGTTGGACTATATTTAAAAAATTGTACCTATTTGGATTTAACAATTCAAATTAAAAAGGATAATACATAGTGAGATAAGTATGAGTCACTATTTAATTTTAATAAAGTCACAACAGAAGCTATTGCTTTCCTGTTTAAGAATATGTAAAGAGTTAATTTAGTATTTTATAGAATATTTAAGTAATTTGATTTAAAATATGTATGGAGTTTTTTAATATTTTAAAATGAATATTGAAAATTAAAAATAATTAGAGTTAAAACAATAATTTAGATATAAAAGTGAAGGAATAAAATGAATTGATGGAGATAGTAATATGAAATTAAGGAAGGAAGGAATAAAATTGAATATCTGAAATGATGCATGCATATGAGAAGATTACAAATTATGAAGCTTAACAGATAATTCAATTAATATTAATGAAATAATCATTTAATATATTTTAATGCAAATTAGGGAGATTGTAAATATATTTGAATCGTGAAAGCACTCATTAGATTGAGAGTTTGTTTATCTATCTAGTTTGAATTCATTTGTTCATTATTATAATATTAAAGTTGAAAAATTTTTATTTCTATCAATCATACAATTTATTTCATTAATGATCAGGAGTAATAACATCATCAATCTTTAAGATCATCTTAACGACTTGGGTAGCTAATTAGAATTGTTATCTCTTAGATAAGTAAGTTTCATATACCTTCTATTCTTTCATATCAGATGTACCCTATTATTTATTCATAAATTTATTTAATTTTCAATTATAATTCGAAATTTTATGTAATTACTTCGAGTTAGCAGTCAACGCCGATTCTGGGGTTGTTTTGACTAACTTATAAAGCCTTAGCATTGGCAACAGCTTCAATAGGATTTAAACCAGAGTTATCAGCCAAAGCGTTGGGAATGTCTTCCAAAGCATCAGCGAAAGCTCTGACGGCGTATTATTCAACGGAGGAGATCTTATCAGCTTCTTGGTTAATAGTTAAACTGCAAGCAATTTCAGCAGAACCACCACCGTAAACGACCTTAGGGCACTTGATTAAGTTTCTAACAACACAGTTAGCATCATGAATACTTCTTTTGGCTTCAGAGACGATCATGTTAGAACCACCTCTAATCAAAATGGTAACTTTATTTTAAATATTAAAATTAAGTACTCATTTTTAACAATAAATTAATTATCTTACCAGCCTTAGATTACTTGCATTCTTCAATAACAAGCATTCTTTCGTTGGAAGTACCAAATTGGATTTCTCTAACAACCTTAGCTTCACCTAACTTATCGGCAGAGAGTTCTTCGAATCTAGGAACAATTCTACCACCAGTGGCGACAGCAATTAATTCAATATCAGTACCACTAACCCATCTAACAGCGGGTAAATCAGCTTATAATAATAAATGGTTAGCTTCATCATCAAAACCCTAAATTTGTAAAAATTAAATATTATTTTCAGTTCAAATATTAACTTGAAATTACCCATTGGCACATAATGATGTTAGCACCAGACTTTTTGCAATCAGCGACCATATCCTTGAAATATTATTATTCTTGGGCATATAATTTCTTGTAATCTTCAGCAGAAGAAATATTAATGTTATGCTTGGTTTTGGGTTTAGGGGGTTCGAAGGGGCAAGTTAAGATGGCAATCTTAGCATCATTAATTTCCTTAGGCATTTAAGGATGAGACATATCCTTTTCAATTAAAATACCTTGGATGAGTCTAGTATCTTCTAATGAACTATTAAAATAATAACATTTATTAATATAATAGATTATTCTCTTTTATCAAAATTACCCTCCAGTCTTTTCTTAGAGTTTAATCAAGTCGAAGTTAACATCCTTTCTTTCAAGATCGGCAACGGAAAGAACGGCATCAACGGCAATTTAAGCCATCTTTCTTTTATTCTTATTAACAACCTTAGAGCTCAAAGCAGTCATGGCAGCTTCAATCAATCTAATAATTAATAAATAATAAAATTATATTCAATTAACTGTAATGATTATTTCTATAATATTTGTTTGGATTTTAAACTTTTGATATCGTTATATTCCTAATTTAAGTTAGTTATTTATTCATATTATTTTGAGAGATAGTATTTACCTTTCGTGGTTGTTTTCGTTGATGTCGATGTTTTCAGAAATTTATTCAAGTCTTTCACAGGCGATTTCGCAAGCTTTGTCGAAACCGTCAGCAATCTTAAGAGGGTGGAGACCCTTATCGATGAGGATGTTAGCTTATTCCAATAAAGCACCAGCTAAAACGACGACACCAGTGGTACCATCACCGATTTCATTATCTTAAGATTAACTGAGTTCAACCATCAATCTTGCAACGGGATGTTAAATGTCCATCATATCAACAATAGTGGCACCATCATTGGTAACACTGACTTCTCCATCAGGAGAGATCATCATCTTATCCATACCCTTGGGACCCAAAGAAGATCTTAAAGTGCTGGCAATAGTCTTGGCAGCTTAGATGTTTGCCTTTAGAGTTAAAAAAAGATTTATTTTTGATTATTTAAAATGTCAAAGGTGCTTATTGGAAAAGCCTACAATCACACTATTCCTATTTGCTTGACCATTTGTAATACCTACGATATAATAAGTTAATTTTTTCTTTGTTTTGCTTAAATAAACTGATGAAATTCTATTATCTCAAAAAGAAATATAAATTGCTTTTGTTGTTCTACTAATTCTGTTTTTGTTGAAATCAAATCAAATTGTATAGCCATATTTGATAAATCCTATTAAAAATGATTCGACTTTAATGCATTTTATTGATATATGAGATGAAGCTGGCTGAAAAAAAGCAAAAGAGATATTTGCTCTCAATAATGTAAAAATACGTTCTACTTATCAAATTAATGAAATATGTTTGTTTCTGCAAAATGAAATGGTGGTGCTAAGCTTTTCCAACTAGGCAAAAGAATGTGAATAATTTTTACTTTGTATGCATCGATACCTTTAAGACGTCTCTTTTAGTCTTATTCTCTGATAATGATGAAGGGGCGGCCGTATTCGTCAAAAGCTAAAGACATATCTTAATAAATTGAATGATTTTTGTATGTATGTGTTTTTTGTTTATGTTTTTGTTAATTTATTTAATTTTTTGTTTTTTTAATTTATTTAGATAGATTTGAAGGATAATTTATTATTATTTTATTTGTTTATTGATTATTTTTAAAATTTAGTGAATTTGTTAAAAGAACAAGCAAATTGTTTATCTAATAATATATAAAAAATTTAATTAAATTTTTGCAGATTTTATTATTTCAAAAAGATTTTCAAAAATTAAAAAAAAAATCATATAAAAATATATATTTAATTTCTTCTTTCTTTATTTATTATTATATATTTTTTTCAATCTTAAATCTTAAATCTCAAATATATAAATAATTAAATCTTTCTTTTATTTATTTATTCATCTTTTCTTTCTTTTTTACCCGCTATTTTAAACATATCTTTGCTTAGCTTCTTTTCATTCATTTATTCATTTATTGATTTGCAAATAATCTAAAAATACTAAGCTCAAATATATCTTAATTATCACTCCATAGAGATTTATATACATACATAAAACATTCATTTGTTTTCATAATTCATAATAATATATTAATAGCTATTAATTAAAAACAAAAACATAAAAAAATAAAGAGATAGTTAATTATTTTGCAGTGCTCATCATCTTGCAGCACTCAAAATATACTCATTTTTTTAAATAGAAAAAAAAAATTCTTATCATATTTATATGTATATTCTTATAAATATGATTGGTAAAAAATATGCATTTTAATGATGATTTTTTTGTTCATGAGATACGTCAATGTATGTTAAACAATGAGCTTTTTAATTCTGACTTATATTGCATTTACCAATCATCAATTATCTTAATTGCTAAACTCGCAATTCTAAAAATTCATGTTTATAAAATTAAATCCTATTCAAAATAGCAAAGCTTTACCAAAAAAGCATCTACAACATTTTATTCAGTCTAAAGTTTATATCTTTCTATATTTTTTTCATAAAATGAGAACTACCTTCTCCAAAATAAACAAAACAAATCATTTTATGATTGAAAATGTTTATGCACAGATTCTTAAAATTTGTATTAAAAAAAGTTTTTAACTTAATAAAGATATTCTTTTAATGTTAAAACTCAGTAAAAATCATAAATAACCAATAAATGAAATATAAAAAACAAATATTTTTAAAAAAGTGAGAAAAGTAACATGAATTAAATTTGATGTTTTTTACCTTTTAAAATTAGTGATTTCTCAATGATAAGCTCTGAAAAATAAATAAATTTCTATCATAAAAATTGCAAAATTAGGTCTAAATAATTCATTTTATCTACTATTAATATTAATTCCAAACATTATTATTCTCTATAAAATACTAATCATTTTGCTAATAATAATAAAAATAAAAATATTATATTATTTAAAAATTTTTCTTCAATAAGTCAGTGCAATACTAGTTCAGTCTTTATGTACTATTTTTTTATAATATCATGACATAGACGTAACCTTTAAAAATTGTAATTCTTTATAATTCAAATTAACTAAATAAATCCTGAATAAACAAGGGAATATATTTTAATAAAAAATCTATTTTGAGTATTTAAAAAATGCTATTTATACTTCAATTAATATTTGTAGTTTTAATGAATTAAATTTAAAGTTTATGTGTTTTAAAATTTAGTAATAAATTTTGATTTTTTTATTTGGATCATAGACAATAAATAATGAAAAAGACTACTAACAAAAGATTTTTATTTGAATATAAAATTTTATTATTGTTTTATTTTGTACCTTCTCTAAGTTCTTATATTTTTTTCTTTCTCTCTATTTATTAGTTTTCAAATTGTTAAATAGTTAAGCATTTTTAACCCTCATATCTACATAAGGAATTGAAAGAATTGCACATTTGTATATTCAAATCAAAATCATTGCAGCCTTAAGAGTGCAATAAGTTTTAACAAAGGCCTTATTTATAATTCCAAAAGCAAGTATTTACTTAGCCACAATCTAAAATGTCCTAAATTAAAAAACACTCACTAACTTTTATATCTACACAATATCCATTGTCTTTGTTATCTACATTGTAATATTTGCAATGTCTATATCTTGTGCAGTCTGATTCATAAATCATATCTCTACAATTTACTTTCTCATTATTTTATTTAGCATAAAATGAGCTCATAAAAGTAAGCAAAACGAGCCAAGTCGTTTGAGATAAACTAAATTATAACTTCTTCAATAATTTCATTAATTAAAATAAGATAGTTTTATTTATTACAAATGTATAGGTAGTTTTACTTTAAAAAATATGAATTTTAACTTAACTCAAAATAATTAAAATAAAAAAGAATAGAAAATTAAAGATTCGAATTAAAAAATTAATTTATATTATTTTCAAACAACCAAATTGCAAAAAAAATCAATCATTATTAAAACAAATAAACTTTTACTAATATTGATTACAGTAATATGCCACCTTTGAGTTTTATACTAATAAGTAAAATACATCAAGTTGTTTGACATAAACATAATTATTACTTCCTTATTTAGATAAAAATAAGATAATTTTATTTACTTATTTTATTTTAATAAACAGTTTGTTTTACTTTATAAAATATGAATTTTAATGAAATTCACAAAACAGTTTAAATATAAAAAATAATAGAAAATTATAAATCCTATTGAAAATTATTTGTTTTTCATTCAAGCTACCAAAATCGCAAATAAATCAATCATACTTCAAACAAACAAACTTCTACCAATATCTATTAATATGTCACTTTTGAGCTTTCTATTTAATCTAAGTTTAGAAATTTTCATCATATATGATAAAGCTTTTCTTTGGTTTACTTGCCTTTCAGTGTTCGCTATTACCTATTTAAATTCTTCCACATATTGGATAAAAGCTTCTTCTTTTTTTTTATTTGTTATTTGAATGATTTATTGCTAAAGACCCTACATCTCTTATTACTCTTCTTAAGTTGTTGGGTTTTGGATTTGATCTAATCTATCAATTAAATCTCTGTGATTTTAATTCATGAATTATATGAATTATTGTTATTATTATGGGGTAAAGTTAGGTATTTCTTCCTATTGCAATCCTTTGTACTCACTATCATTAAAAATAAATTATTTTAAAGTTTGAATCTCTAAAAAAATATTTCTTTTACATTTGCAAGTTAAGGGATGCCAGAGATTATAAATTTCTTAACTAAAGATGCAAAAGAATCATTTCTCTAATGTTTTCCTTCAATAACTTAATCCTATTTAAAATATTTAAAATTATTAAATTTGATATAAATTTTATTTATGCTTACTCTCCTCCTAAATAGAATCTAATGAGTCCTGGTTGGTTATCAATCAAGTGTCTAATAGCAATAATTCCATCTGCATTTAATCCTCTTGTAAAAAAATGTTTAAATGATACAAAATACTTTTTTTGATTTCTATTTTACCTTAGATCTAAAGAAATATCTGTGAGACGAGTTGTTTTTTGAATTAAATTTAAAAAGAGTTGTCTTAGTGAGTGTTGTGGAAGTCTTTCTCTATTTTTAGAATAAAAGAAAGAATTGATATTTTAGCAAATTAATGAATAAGAAACAAAAAGATTACCTCTCATAGAGATAGAAATTAAATGTAGACTCACCTGCTCTCATGTAGAAATGGTTCATAGCTTCTACTGTAAACTTTAAAATTTTTTAACTCTTAATTTCATTGATACTTGAGCTAAGAACTTAAATAAAAGAGTTTTTGGTGAAAGCTTGATTTTAATTATTTCCTCCCATCATCATTTGCTGCTAACCTTACTATTAATTTTAATTACCATCATCTTATTCTTCATTATCACTATTCTATTCTTCCTCTTCTTCCTCATCATTCATTTACTATTATTATTGTTAAAGACCAAACATCTACATCAAACCTTACTGCTAGTTTCCATGAGCTGCTTTTTTGGCCCCAAAATTAGACTTTAAATTAACACAGTTATATCCCAACCCTGAAACTAAAGAGATAATATCTTATAACTATAAAATTGTAAGATTTTGATTTCTTTTAGCCCTGTTTTAAAATATTTATTATAATGAATAAAATAAATTTATATTTGGTCTGAATTTACATGTAATTAATATGGATAAGTTTGTTATCATTGTTGAAAAACTTAGCATTTTCAGAATTGCTTAATAAGAATTAATTTTAATAATCATAAAGATTGTAGCTTTCAAGTAAGACTGATTAAGTGTAAATTTCTAAAAACCCTTCAAAGTATATCAGTATTTTTCCATCTTTGTTAGGATTTTTCTGCATAGACATACAAGCATATCTTAAAAATGAAACTAGATCTTCCGGTTAGCAAAGTTTAGTTTTTTCAGCATCAAATTTAATGATAAAATCTTTAATTGGCTAATATTTGCTGATTTATCTGCAGATTGAAGTAATAATGTCTCTCTCCCAACGTTTTTTACCTCTAATAATTAATTATACGCATATAAATTAATTTCGAAATGTAGATTTATAAATTATTACTTTATTTCTAATTCAAATCTTGAGTAATTATGTTAAAAGATTACACCATACCCTATTCTAATATCCTTAAAATTTACATTTCCTTCCATCAAATATCGAAATAAACTCAGTGTCTTATCATCAGGTAAATCGCTTTTTAAATATTTTTATTAGATCCAAATTATAAAAGAAAATTAATCTATCTGCATTTGAAATTTGCACCCCATACTAATCAAACATTGATCTTTTTTATAAAAATTTAAATGGGGAAAGTAACTTCAATGGGGGTAAACCTCAAAGGCAGATGAGTTAACCAAAATATATGAATATACTCTGTTAAAAATTAGAGGCCAATAAGATGAGGGATTTTTCTGACTGCCATACAAAGAAGTTCTAATTTATTTATATCTATCAATTTAGTTCCTCTTTAAAATAAAATATTTAATTTTAAATTTATATTTTAATTTATGAGTTAGTTACATAAATTCGATGCTGAGGTTTTTAAGTTAAACTAATGAAATTAATGTTTAACAAAGTGCTTCCATACTTTCATTCATGTTAAATTCTTATCTTTTTTTGATTAAAAAAGCGATTAATTATACTTTGAAGTCTAAAAAAGTATAATATTAAATACCCAATCTTAAGCTAGAGATTAGACAAAGAGTATTTACTTTCAAGAGACTAAAATAATTTAGAGGTATCTGAATTTATTTTGTGGATCAAGTTAAGAGACAAAGTAGATAGAGAGGTTTGGCGAGTTAAGCATTCAGAAAAACTTCTTATGCATTTATCTTCTAAACAATTTTTATCTCCAAATCCTACCTCTATAGAATGCAAGCTATTAAATGTAGATAAAATCTCAAAGAACTTAGAGGCTCCGTCAGGAGTTATTCCATTTTATCCTCTTTTATTTCAAAAATAAACAATAAAAATATATTTCCTTTGTTGATAAAAATTACTCAAAAGAGAATTAAATTTTTTTAAGATTCAAGTTCTTAATTGCTTCAGTAAAATTATTGCATCCTTTTGATTCAACTCTATTCCACTATCTATATTTGAATATAAATAAACAATTAAGTTTTGAAATTAACAAGATAAACTACCCTATGTTAACTTCTAAATCTGTCAGCTTTTTTAAACTTTGCAATGATTTTCCAAAATTCTCAAATGATTTAGCATTTATTGAATTTTTGGATCCATAAATTATGCATAGAGACTAAAGGTTTATTTGATTTTATAGAAAATCAAATAAGCCTTATGAATCTGTAGACAATTCGTCATTGTTATTCATAACTTCCATTCTAAAAATGGTCAATTATGGCAAGAATGCTTATCCTAATTTGCTAAATATCTTACTACCTATGTAATTTCTATTTCCTATATGAATTTTGATTTTTTTTAAATCCTTAGCATAATTCATTATGAAATTAGTAAAGGATTCAATAATATTTGAATTTAAAGAATTATTCTCTCCTATTCTAATATGGATATCATAAAAAGATGGGAAAGCCTTCTAAAGGACTAAGAATATTTTGGTCAAGCTCTCAGAATTTATATACATACTCTCTCTTTTTTTATTTTAAATAATTTCAGTTAGTGTAAAATTGTTTTTCTTACCTAATATCTAAATAGAGCTGTCTATCATATACCTCAATAGAAAGCATTTTAGAGAAGTAGAAGAGAGAATATTTTAAATTGCTCTATTGATAGAACATCAAAGCCAATTCAATGCATTCATTCAATTCAACAATTTTATCTTACCTAATTCATAAAAAGTGTTTTTTATTTGAATAAATAAATGTAGTTTTTTTTACCTCACCCATAATACCTTATTATTCACTTTTGAAAGAGTATTCATTGTTTTTATTAACAGTTTTAAATTTCCAAAGTTAGGAAAGTTTCCAGGCCTTTGAAAATATAAGAATAAATTCAATATTGAATTCATTTAACTAAATATTTTACATAATATCAACTTGTATGTTCTACAAATATTAAAAGTAGCATCTGTATATGTAGTAATCTAATTTAAAGCTCAAATCTGACATTTCTTTACCTTAGATATCCTATTATTCTCTAAATAATATTTCTTATAATTGAAAATGCAAAACTATTAAATTTACAAGAAGACAAAAGACAATCCTAATAAGTTAGTAGGCAAAGACTTAAAGTAGTTATCTATCACAGTTTTCTATTATTTTTACTTAGATTATTCACTAAACTTGTTTTTTATTGCAAAAGATGCTTTTCTAATTATTTATTTTTAAATAAAACATCATTTATACGCTTAAATAAATGAATTTCAAAGTTATTTTTAGCTAATATTACTCTAAATATATTTCTGAGAATAACTTAGGATTGAACTATATTTAAATATTTTGTAGTGCGCCTAAGCTGCTTTCAGCTGGCTAATTCTTTTACATTTTTAGAGGTGATTTTTTATTTGCTTAAGAAAATTTAAAGAAGATAGAATTATCAGAAATATCCTTATTTCTCAATATTTTTTTATTAATTGTGTTTTTGTTTAATTTAATGAAATTAACATCAGATAACAATAGATAATAGATCTTCTAATATTTTCAGTAATAATACCAAAAGCATTCATCAATATTCCTATTTTATTTAAAAATTTGGCAATCATTTGATTCAAAAAAAGCTAAATTCTGATTTAAAATTTGACTGAAGAAATATTTAAAAAATTTAATTGTTTTAGGATAATAATTAATAAGTTATAGAAAAAAAAATGAGATGAATAAGTAATGAAATTGCGAGTTATAAGAAAATTTGATGTTAATTCATCGCTAGATAGATAGATAATTAGGAAGTATTAGAAAAAAGAAATCATTATAATATTTAAACTTTAATTTCTAATAAGCCTGAATTACAAATAACAAAAATAAACAAAAACGAGTTTATTAGTAAAGAATATTGTAATTTTTTTGAAAGTCAATTTAATCTTTTGTAATATTATGTGAAACTTTGATACATAGATACTAGAAATTTAGATAATAACTAAAAGCATTAATTATTATTCAATAAAAGAAAATTAATTATAGTAAACAGAATAATGGTTGATTCCGAAAAATTTGTTTTGGCAAAAAATAAAATTAAAAGTGATATCAAAAGACTTATAGAGTAATGCTAAAGCAAATATGATAAAAGCCAGAGAAACCTCTTAAATAAATGGTTTTAAGATTCAGTAAAAAATTATTTTTTGGAGTAGTTTGCTGCTCCACTCATAGTGGAATATATGTAGTTATAGAATGTTTAAGAAGTGAGGAGTTATGTTCATAGCTAAGTAGATACTACTGAAGCTAAATTTATGAATCTAATAGGGACATACTTTTTGTTGCTGCAATAGTTCAATTAGGTAGCAAAGTTTAAATAAAGGTTGCTTGAATTAGTTTTTTCAACACTAGAAATTGACAATACATAATTATGCTCCAAAAATTATAATTAATAAAAATTAATCCGCAAACAGTTTGTAGGTCTTATTATACTCTTCTATTGCATATACAGAGAGAAAAATCAAATACACAACTCATTCTATGATATATGGAATATATTGTTTCCCTATGATAAGGTTGAGAAAAAGAAACTTACAAAATACGATGTCCTTAGAAATGGCAAAGTTTCTAAAAAAAAAATTAATCCAAAAAGTTAATAATGTGATTCATAAACGCAGTGTTAATAATAAGAAGATTAATCTAAAAGTAAATAAATTCAAAGTGAGGAAAACAGTGAAACAAAAGCTTTTATTAGTAAAAATAACTTTTTCTAAGAAAACTAATAGCCTCAACAATAATAGTAAACAGCTAGCATTATATAAACAAATTATTCAACATCAAATCAGCAATTTAACGAAAATAAAATAGATTATTTTTCTCATGTAAAGAAACCGATTTTCAGAGTGTACAATAAGAATTAAAATAATTATTAAAATTAAATTCAGTAAACTGGACCTAACAATTATAGCTAAGTTTAATAGCCACAAATAGAAGAAAATAGAAATGCATTTAATCCCATTCAATTTCCATAGTTTTATGATCAATACCCCAAATAACCCTATTTAAACGAAGATTAATAAATAAACATTCCAATAAATTAAATAAATTAAGGATAGTAAAAATTTGATTAATAAAATTAGTTACCTTTAAACATTATTTCAAATATTTAAACCCCGAATGATATATCCAATCTCAAAATGAATTAATACAATTAAATTTTTTTTTACCAACATCAAAATAATTTTTAACATTTAGAAAATCACCAAAACTAAGGCTCAATATTTAACAATAATAATAAAAATAATAATTTGATGAGTAATTTATAGTAGTAATAGTAAAAAAGTAATATAAAGATAGAGTTTGACCTTAAGTAAGAACTCCCTTAATAGGAATATAAATAAATAGTTTAATACCCTGATAATATGAAATACAATGAGAGAAATATAATTTAGTAACCTAATCTTATGTAAAATTTGTTAGATTAAATCAACTTAAAATAGGAAGCAGCCAGAGATGAAAAAATAAAAGCCGAATAAGTTATTTCATAAAATAAATAAAATAAGAGAGAATAAAATGAAATTTAGTTGTAAGTTAAAGAAGAATTTCAGTTAAATTAAAATAATCAAATGTATGAGAAATAGTATAATTTATAATAAAACAATGCTAATTAGAGTGAACTGTAGAAATACTAGATTAAAGTTGAGTAGAGTGAGTTGGAATTGTTGGATAACAAAGTATAACAAAAGGAGTAGTTATAGTAATTAGATAAAAAAGAAAACATTTAACCAATTATAAAAAAAGAAACATAAGTTTTTGAAAAGAAAGAGTAAATTGAGAAAAAAAATATAAAAGCAGAGGTTTTAAATGAAAAATCTTAGCTAGGTATTTAGAATATTTTAGAGAAGGTTAGCTCTATAAAGAATAATAATTAGGTTAAATAAGAATATTGCCCTTAAGAAATAAATAATAATGGATATTTGTAAGCTCGTGTTGAGGAAAAACCTCAAAATACAATACCTAGTGATTTTGCAATTAAAAAATACAATGAGAATCAACTTGTCAATTAGAAAGAATTTAGATAGAATAATGTTAAGATTTAGGATGTTATTCAATCATTAGAGCCTTTATAATAAACCCCTAATAAGGATTAACAAATTGAAATTAAAACTGAAGAATAAGATTTCTCTGGAAGCAAAATTTAAAATAAACTGAAACTAAACATTCTCAGTGATAAAAAATTCTAAATAAAAACAGAATAAATTCCAACTGAGTCATCAGCTAATTAAATTAATTTTTCATCTTTGAAACAGCTTGATAATAACCACAGTTAGTAAATTAAGATTGAATAGGAAAGTAAAGTAGAGGATATTTATTAAGAAAATAAAAATTATGAAATCGAAAATGGGCAAATTTAAAAGCCAAAAAAATTAAAAAAAAAGAAATTGAATGATTAATCAAATTAGCAATATCCTAAGAATCCAAGCTAGTTTATTTTACAAGAAAATAATTAGATTATTTCTAATCAATTCAATAATGTACCACCTTACTCGTATTAACCTTAGCATTTAAATTATTAGCAATAAATGGAGTAGCAATAATAATTTTAAGCATATTATGGAAACCCAGAGTACATGCATCAACATAAATATTCATAATATTAAGTTGGTATGTATGATAAATAACCTATGTAAAATACAAACATGCATGAACTGTAAACCTAGAACCAATAAAATTATCAACCGAATAGATTTACATTAAATTCTAGTTAAAAATAAATTCCTCCATATCATCAATGTAATGGCTATCCTTCATACGAAGAGTATCAAATGATGATGAATCATTAGCGTTTTAATTAACAACACTAAATTTTTCAATAATAATCTAGTCAATGGTAATAATAATAGTAATAATTTAACTAAGAGCATCATGAATCTTATAACAGCCATCCTTAAAACTAATATAGATAATAGTAAAAAGTTGTATTCAAGATCCCTAACAACAATAGCAATAATGTTTCAAATAATTCTAATCCAATAAAAATAATTATAAGGTAATAAGATTAAAATAGTAACAAAAATGAATGAATCTTTCTTTCTCTTCTGAATAATTTTACAAAAATACAAAAAAAAACAAATAACAATTAAAAAATGAAATATCTTTGATAAATTCAATTTATAGTTAACAATTCTCATTGTATATACTTATTAACTTCTTTAAAAATGCTTAAATTCATTTTTAAAAAATTTCTTTTACATCTTATCAGTCAATAAATTAATTTTACCTTTGAATTAACTTTTTCTATCAATTTATCAAAAAATATTTAAATTTCTTTTGCAATTCGTTTAAACGTAAAAATAAACTTAATGTTTTGTTATGATTCTTATAAAAGTCTCTTATTTTTGTAATCAAATTTCTGTTTTTATTGATTAGATTTAACGTTTTTTTCTCTAGTATTCTTGGTAAACAGATAATTTAGTAAATATTTTACTACCTTAAAATTTTTTGTAATCACTAAATTCATTCATTTAAATTATATTTTTTAGCATCTAAATTTTACCATTAAAAATTGTTTAAAATTCTTTTATAAATTTTAATTAGATTTGCAAAAGTTAAGTTAATTATTTGAAATTTTATAAAGCATAAATAATTTTAGCTGGTTATCATATCTATTTTTCCGTTTCTCACTAATAAAACAAGTTAACATTTTTAAAAGTATTTTATTAATAAATGATTTATTGAAATGTAATTACCTTTTTTTAAAAACAACTTCTCTTCTTCACTCACAAATTAAGATATTTTTTGGAAAATTAAGTTAATGTTATTATAATTTGAAAAATGAATGTAAAGAATCATTTTAATTTAATAGCTAAGTTATTTATCATACTTTGTTTTTGATTAAGAAATAAGTCAAATTTTTAATATTTTTAAAATATTTAATAATCAGACAATTGATTTATTTTTTGTTATTCTAAATTTAGATCATTTTTAAAAAAATGTTTTCAGATTAATGAATTTAGGTTTTATAAAGCAAAATAAGTTTATTTTTAAAAACATTTGTTATGCTTTGAGTTAAAATACTTCCATAATTGCTTATTATTTATTTACCAGCATTTCTCATTGTTAAAATAAGTTAAAATGTTATACTTATTTAAATATTTAGTTATTATATTCTAAGTTGATAGATTTAATATATAATTTTTGCAATTTTTTTAAAAAAAAACTTTTCTAATTCTTTACTAATTTCAGATTAATAAATGAAAAATTGAGTAGTTATTTTATTATTTTTAAAAATGGTTTGCTGCTATGCCAAATAAATTACCTTTTTAACTGGATAATATTTTATTTTTTAGCATTTCTTTTTAAAAAACAAGTAGAAATTAAAAATATTTAGTAATTATTTTTTGAAAAGAATAATTAAAATTTTGATTAATCTTAAAAAAACTTATTTAGATCTTTAGCAAGATAAACGAAATGAAAAAATACAGCAAATTAGTTATTTTTTAAAAAGGGTTTTAAAAATTTTTAATTAAATTGCTTAGTTAATTGCATTGATGGTATTAATTATCATTTAGAATTATTTTACTAAAAATATTTAGGCTAAAACACTTTTTAACAAAATCAAATAGGTATCTTAATATTTTTTTTACTAAAACTGACATTACTTGTATATTTTATTCCTGAGTCTAAGGAATAACATTTTGTGTTTTAAAATTCTTTAACCTAAAAATATTTAAAATTCTTTTACATAATAAGTTGAAATTTTTATATTTTATATTTTGATTTTTTTAATGTTCTCATTTCTAAGTTTATTGCATAGCATAATTATCTTTATTAGTTAGCAAAAAATATAATATTGTTGAACAACATGACATTACTATATAAAATTAGAATAATTTTTTAATATTTTCTAAAAAGGATCTTAAAGCTATTAATTTTATTTTTTCAGTTCTTTCATTTCATCTTATAACAGCTTGTTGAATGTCTCTTTTAAAAAGAAAGACACTACTAGTCCTAAAGCCCCCTTCTTCTTTAATTTTATTTTTCTGGATATTTAATTTTACAGTTCCATTAAATTAATTAAAAAATATATCAAATTCTATCACAATTTTGGTAATATTTGATAAATGTAAATGTTTTAAATTTAAAAATAGATTTTTAACCTTTCATAAAATTCACATTAAGCTCTCTCTATAAAATAATTGAAAAAGAATTTTACTAACATAATATAAAATTAAATTAATATTTTGATATTTTTGAAGGGATTTATGATATTTTTAATTTGATTTCTGAGTAGATTGGATCAAATTATTTTTTAATTATTAATAAAATTAATTCAATTATTTGTGAATGTTATTCTTTTTGCAAAGCATAAAACCAAAATAGAATGATAAAATGAATTTATAAAATTAAAAAGAAGTTTTATCATGTTGATTTTAAGGTTTTGTGATGTTGAGTTTTAACATTTCATAATTTAAAACAGGACAAATTTCAAGTAGATTCCACTGTGATTAAGTAGAAAATAAGAAATAGTAAATATATGTGAGTTTTAGTAAGTTTAAACACATGCAAAATAAGATATTTTTTATCAGAAAATGTGATATTATTTTGAATGAATTATGGTTTGATTGCACAAGAAATAAATTATATATTTCGAAGAAATAATGTTTTAAATAGTAAATATGATAAGACACGTACTTTACATTTAATGGATATATTTATATAACATTTAATCTTTAACTAACATCTTTTTTCAAGGAGATAAATTTGCTAATCTAATGCATGGATGGATGGATTACTAATTTATTTATTTATTGAAATTCTAATTCTTGATGTTCAATATTTTAAGCTTTATGTGCTATTTAAATATTTACAAAAGTAGATTTCGTTCCAGAAGTCGTCGAAGTAATAGCGATTGAGCTAATTTTGAACTTATTTACTTCCTTACTTCTGTCATCTTTCAAATCAGATAAGCAAAATACTACTTCTCATGCTGCTGGTTGCTGTATGCATCTCCTTTACAATTAAGATATTTAAACTAAAATGCTAGATTCTTAGCTATATAAGTATATGTATGATATTTTTGAAAAGCAAAATTGATCAGATGAGACCGATCTTGTTGGCAAGAGTAAGAGAGTCAGAGTCAGCAGCTAATCTGATGTAGGCCTTCTTGTTACCAGTAATAGTGTTAAGGGTGTTGACGGATCTAACCTTAACGTTGTAGAGCTTTTCGAAAGCAGACTTAATTTAAGGCTTGGTAGATCTGTTGTGGACGTAGAAAACCATAGTGTTTTCGTCTTCCATCTTTTTCATGGCCTTTTCAGTGGTCAAGGGGGTCTTGACGACGGAGTGGTTATCTAAGTGACCAGAAACCTTAAGGTGAGCTCTGACGGTTCTGGAGTACTTGGGGGCCTTAGCTAATTATAAGGTTTTGGGGATGAAGAATCTAACACCAGTGTAGGTCTTGTGCTTGGTGATGGTAGATCCCTTCTTGGCAACCTTAGCGGTGTTCTTGGCCTTGTTAACAGCTTGAGTCTTGTTTTCCTTGTTCATTTTTAATTTACTTTTCTTACTAAATATTTTTTTTTCTTTTAATTTTTTTTAGTCTAATTTTCTTTTCTTCTTAATTTTATCTTTAATCTTTGAATTTTTTATTTTAATTTGTTTGCTCTTGTTTTCATCTCTTCATTCATAATGAGTTTTTATCATTCATAAACTAATTAACAAGCAAACAATCAAAAAAGCAAGCAAGGGCAAGTATCAATCAATCTCCTTTTCTTTCTTTTCATTTATCATTATCATTCATTCATTACTTATATAATTTGATTCATTCACTCACTCTCCTTATAGCAGCTATATCTGATAGCTAGTAAGTAACTCTGTTTATTTTATTCATTTTTGAATGAAAAAATATATGAAATGTCTTTCCAATTTTTGTATCTTCATGAATTTTTCCAAATAAATAAATAGAAAAAAAAGTATATTTTTATTAATATCTTTGAGCTTATTTTCATTCAAAATGAATGGGCATTCATATAACTTTTTATTGCATATTCTATTTGTTTTTTTATATCTAAATTGATTGATAAATATCTGTTTGTATGTATGTATATTTATATCCATCTTTCTATTCATTTCTTTTTCTTGTTTTTACCCTCAAAGACTTTTTCCTTTTTATCAAATTACAAGCAATTTATGTAAGAAAGCTTTTTACTCCTTTTAGTTTTACACTTTCTCTATTATTAACATTAAATATTTGACTTATTTTTCAATTTTTTAAAATTTAATTGTTCTTTAAATTTATAAAATTCTATTCTTTTTCTTCAAGGTGATTTCATAATAAGATTAAATCTTTGAAAGTTTCACAAAAATTAAATAAATTATTTTTGACTTTTTTTTGAAAGAAAATTTATTTCATTTTTAGCTCAACAAAAATAATTTTAAAAAAATATTAAGAAAGTAAAATCAATTAATGATAAAATAACGCCATTCTACACAAGAATAATAAATTTAATTTATACAAAATTATTAATTTTAATTTATTTAATTTTTAATTTTTAAAATAAATATTTAAGTCGGTTTTGTTTTATTTTTCTGAATTCAGTAGAAATTATTCATTCATTCATTTATTCAATCAATCAAATATTTAGAATCAATGCAATTTAATTCAAACTTCTTTTGCCTTCTTCTCTTCTTTGAAAATATTATGAGATTGAACATTTGAGGTTTTCCCACTAAATTACTTTTTTCCAGTTTATGGGCGAGGAATTTGTTTTTGTTTCTTAATAAGAGCTGGAGCTTCAAAATTTCTTTAATTGAATTCTTTGCCCGTAATTTCTTTTTAAAGAGCTATATTGACTCCATGAATCTTTAGATTTGAGACAATTGAATCAACAGGATCTGGGTTTTTGCGATTTAATCTGAGGAATATGCTTCCTCTTCCATTTGAGCTAGCAGTAAGCACTAGAACTCTGTAACCTTTTTATACACAGAATCTTTTGAAATTTTCTGAGTCAAAATGAGTTTTCATGTTTTTAAATTCTAATTATTAAATTTTTTCCATTTCTCCAACATGGATAAAGCTTTGTTTAGGAGGCTTAAAGTTATTTTCACTTTATAATTCGCTTCTAATTTCACTAAAATTATCCATAATATTTCCTTCTTCATAGTGGGCTGGCTTATCTTTATTAATGAGAACTCCTCTCTTGTATTCTGCCTAGAAAGTATGAGTATCGAGCACAGATTAAAGATTTTTGAAGTAACGTTAGCAGGCATTGATGTCTTTATTTTCTTTATCAGTCTTAGGATTATGTTTTCTGCTATCAAATTAATCTATGTTTGCATTAGTAGGTAAGAAAAGCTCAGATTTATTATTAACAACACTTTGATTTTTAGAAATGTCATTATTATTATCGTTATTAGCATTCTAATTTGTTTGAGCAGTTTAGCATCTTCCAAATAAATTTGAAAAGTTACGGTTGGCTTTACGAGCATCGATGTCATTCTAAATTTACTGTTGTAAATTTTATTTTTGATCAGCCAATAATTTCATAGTTGATACTTGATTTGATTTATCTTCATTCATATTGCTAATAATGTTAAACTTTTATTGCTTACTTTAATTATTTTCTGTTTAAATTCTCTCTTTGTTTTATTAAACTAAGTTATCTCCTTAAACTGAAGATTCTGTTTGGAAAATGTTGTTGCTAGAATAATCTTAAAATTTTCTTTACTTAGCAAAATCTGGTTTATATTGGTTAAGATCATTATTTGGTTTTGATGAGTTATCCCACCACATTGCATTGAATACCATTTGTTTTTCTTTAGTTTATTTTTTAGCAGAATTCTATTACTATTACTCATCTACTTTTTTAGCATTTTGTTCTTCTGTGATTGATTTGTTGCTTTTTTTTTAGCGTTAAATCATATCTCCATGCAAACCAAATAGCTATTCTGATGTCTAATCTTTCATTTATTGCTAACCTTAAAGCTTTCTAAATTGAGGGATTTCATCATAATCTGAAGAAAATATTTAAGATTTGTATGTGGGGTTAACTTTTTTTTCTTCTCTCTTTTGTTAATGCTCAATCTCTAAAATGTTAAACTTTTCAGTAAGCTACTATTATTCAACTTCTTCCAAATCCTCACCATCATTGAAGATTTTGTGATGGTTGTGATTATTGTTGAAAGTCTTTTTTTAAACTTTAGTTGTCATTTTGTTTTATTTATTATTTTTTTGATTAACGAATTGTTGGATTTTAATAAAATATTAGATTTTTATCAATAATTTAAATTATTTCCACTAATCCTTTCAAAAAAGAATCTAATATTTGAAAATTTGATATTTTTTATTAAAATTGATACAAAGAATCTATTAAAAATTATAAATCTGAAAAGATTTAAATTTTATAATAATATCAGCCATTTACTATTTTTACAACTCAATCAATCAACCAAAATTTGAAAATTTAATATAATTATAAATCATAATCAATATCTTTATAATCTTTACATGGTATATCTATTCATCAATTTTTGGAGAGAGGCTTTTTTAGTTATTATATCCAATTTCTATTTCATTTATATAATATTCAAGCTCATTTCTCAAAAATGAATTCAAAATTTAATTCATTTTTTGAAAATTACTTCTATTAATTTTTTCAATGTTTTTATTATTTGATTATGAATTAAAATAATAGCAAATCTATCTAAAAATTTTAAAGATTTTTAAAAAAATAAATATCAAAACAATAATACTAGAGAATAATGTTTTTGTTATCTTATTATGAATATACATAGCAGAAAAAATGTCTAAAAATTAAGAAGATTTTTAAAAAAATAAATAATAAAGCATTGATCCTTACGTAGAATTATTCTTCTAAAAATATAAAATAAAAATGGATAAGAAGCTAATTTATATACTTTTAGGTTTTTGGTGGATAAGATTTAATTAAAAATGTATGATTGATGTAAAAGAAAAACAATTCTAATTTTTAAAATGATATTAATTTTAATCAAGATTATTGTTTTTGATCAATTTTTATTATGATTGATTAATCATTATTCAGATTTATTGGGTTTTTTGTTTGGTTATAATTTTTGACAAATTTAATATTTAGATTTTAGAAAAACGACTATCAAAAATTTAAAAGAAAAATAAGGAAATATTTTTAAAAAAGGAGCTGGTTAAAAGATATTTTAATAGAATTTGATTATAAATTATTGAAAAATGGCTAGCAAGATAAAGAATGATGAAGAAAAAAATATAAAAAGATTAGTAGATTAAAAAAATTCTTTGCTTCTTAAGCTTGATGACATTAAAAAGAAGATTGATGATAAAGCGTAAAGGACTAAGAGATTATAGGAAAAGAAAGATAATTTAGTAAGGGAAAATGAGGATATATAAAAATTTTATGATCGTATTGTACTCAGAAAAGAAAAGAATATACTCAACTAATTGCCTTTGGCTAACATAGCTAATGAAAAAGCTGTAAACAGATTTTTAAGCTATTGAAGCATATTTAATAATTGAAATTTGTTTGTTTAAATTAGGAAGATGAGGATGAGAAGGAATTTCAATTAAAACTTGAAGATAAAATAGAATTTAATTTAGAATAATATTTGACAGAGTTAGATAACTAAATAAAGAAGGAAATTAAAGAATAAAGTAAATTAATGTCTGGAGAAAGTTAACAAAATTCAGATCTTCCTGAATATTAAAAATCTAATGTGAATGCTGTTTGTATAAAATATATAAAAGACAAATAATCAATGAGGAAAGATGCTGATGAAGAAAGAGTAATTTAATTTAAAATATTTTATTTTGTTAAATAAAAATTTATAAAAAACAAAATAGATCTGTTATAACACTTTCAAAATCGTTAAGAAAACGAAGGTAAAAGAACTTAAGGATGTAGCTATGAAATTTTGGAACTTACTTGAACCACATGAGCTTGTTGATTTGGACAGTAAATATTTTTGAATAATTTCTATTTAAGTGATTATAAAATTGAATTAGTGAATCCTATCACCAATGAAGAACAAGAAGTAGATGCAATTCTTTAAAAATTAACTGAACAGAAGTTATCTACTTTTATACTTAGAAAGGTTAAATCCTAAGATAAAAAAATGATAGAGAGTGATCAAAAAAATGAAAGTAAAGAAGCAAGTGGAGAAAATGCAGATGGTGGAAAAAAGAAGAACAAAGATAAAGACAAAGAATAATAAGAACAATAAAAAAATAAAAAAAACGATATTATGAAAGCATTTGATAAATTTTTTTAAAACCTGCCATCTCTGAGATCTTATTTTGCATTTAAAGATTCAGATATAGTTGAAAAGACTAATTTAGATTAGGTTAAGATAGGTCTGCAAATCGATGATTATTCTTGTATTGCTCTTGTTTTAGTTGTTATACTCTATTCTCTCACACTTGTTTCTATGTTGTCAAATGAAAATTTAAGAGTCAGTTTTGTTAATACTTCAAAATTAGTTTATTATATGGATATAGATGCTCAAGATACATCTTTCGTCAATATTAGTTCCTTTGAATAATTAACTAATTTTTTAGTTGAATCTGAATTCAGTGAACAGCTTTTTAAAAGCGATTCTTTCATAAGATAGAATTTCTCAATTTTAGGTAAATTTCTATTCTTCTACAAACACAAGCAAATAAAAAAAAAATCAAATATTTTAGGTGCCATTAGAATGAGACAAGTAAGAACTCGAAAAACCAACTGTAGAGTAGACATTCAAGATATTTAATGCTATTATACTAGTTATAATGAATAGACAAAAGAAAAAAACCCTATTAACCATGGTAAGTATGAATATGAAATTTATTAAAATACTCATTAATCTGGTACTTTAAGAAGCATAGAAGGTAAGTTTGATACTTATGATAGTAGTGGGTATATTTATGATATCCCTCAAACTTAAGAATACAATAGCTACACTGTAAGTATGCTCTAATTATTTAAGAATGGTGTACTCAATGATCCTAGTATAAGAGCTATATTTATACAATTCTCACTGATGAACGAAGAAGATGGTACAGTAATATTCCTAGAACTTATATGTGAAAATACAGTATTTGGATTTTTCTCATCATATACATCAAAAATATACAAATCGTTAGAAACTTAATTAACTTGCTCACTTGATCCTAAATTATATATGAACATATTATTTACGTTATTTTATTTATACTAATTTACTTAATATGGCTTTACTTATGTCTTCTCTCTTATAGGAATCTTAAATTTGGTTATTTAAGTATTCATCTATCTATCAGTTTCTTAAGAGTGCTCTCTTGAATCATTTAGCTTAGGATAAACTCTAACTATGAAATAATTTATTGACATTGGTTAAAAAACATAAAATTATTAAACCATGGTCATGTAATTTAATTTACTATTTATTCAAAATTTAAGAACTCCTTAAAAATTATTTTTCTCTTTAATCCTCTCCTCTAAAATTAAAAAATTTGAATGAAGAGAATTTTAAATAAAAATTAAAACAATTTAATTTCTCAGCTTATAATTTTATTTAATTTCATTTGCTTTTTTTGATCATTTTTCTTAAATTTTCTCATCAAAAAAAGACTTTTTTAGAAGCAAGAAATTCAAATTATTGGAATATTATTTATTTTTGAATGTATTAAAATAGGTATTAGAGCATATCATGTGGTAGTTGCTTGCTCAGATTAGTATTTTTCCTAGAATTTTTCAATTCTTTTAGAAAGATTATGTAGTCTATTAATCATGGTTTATTCTCTTTATATATAGCTATTGTTTTCATTATTGGACTTTTATGTAGTTTTGCTTTGATTTACTTAAATATGTGGGGACAAGGTAAAAATATATTTAATTAAAATATTAACAAACCAAAACAGATTAAATTATTATTAATATTAGAGATTTCTTCTGCCAATACATTTATCAAGGCATTCTTTAGCTTAATTTTGATGATGATTGGATGTTACGATTATACATAAATAGAATATGAAGCAACTGCTTTGGTATTCTTCTTATTTGTGTTCTTTATTTTCTCGTTCTTCTTAATGAGTATAATAACAGTTCATCATATAGATGAATATCGTTAAATTGTATTACTTTATGGAGATGACAGTTATAATAGGTATACTCTTAAAGATAATCTTAAGTGGCTAATAGTATTTGTACCAGAAAAATTAGTTAGAATGATTGAAAAAAAGAATAATTGAAAATTAAAATATATTTATTTCAATGTCTAAAAATCATAGAGTTTATTTTTATTTAGTTAAAAAAAATCTTTAAAATATGTGATAATTTATTTAAACAATTGAATTTTAAAATTTATTTTTTTTATGTTTAATTCATCAGCTAAGGAATTCATTCAAAAAAAAATCAATTTAAAGTAAAAGAAAAAAATATTGAAAACATTCTTCATCGAATAAAACAGACCAGCAGCTTCGCTTAAAAAATATGGGGTGAATGAAGATTGGTGTTAATAATTCAGGATTTACTTTGCAGAGTAAAAATACCAGTTTAAGTTTATTTTGATACTTTACTAGCTTTGATACCTTTAAATATAGTGCAGTGCTAGTCACAAATTTATAATTAATAAAGCAGCAGTGAATAAATTTATTGTAATTTTGGATAACAGTTATTATTTAAATAAAATAGTTTTTAAAATATTTAAAATAGCTATTCGTTAAAATCAATTAGAGAAAAATAAACAAAAAATAAATTAATTTCATACTACTTTCATTATCAGGCTATTTGTTTGATTAATTTTTTAAGAAGAAGGTTGGTCTTAATTATTGAGGATTTAAAAAATGTAAGTTTAAGCTTATTTTGATACTTTATGAGATTTGATAGCTTTCAAGATATTGCAAATCGCAAATTATTATAAATGAAGCAATCAATAATGCTTAAATTTATTGACATTTTTGGATAATTTTTATTATTTAAATAAAATGGCATTCAAAATTTTTATGAAAGCTATTAATTAAAATTTGTTAAAGAAAAATTAAACAAAAAATAAATTTAATGCTATCCCCATCATCAAACCAAAATAATAGAGTACATTTATTTGTTTGATTTATTCTTTTGAGATTTATAAAGTTAATTTTAAAAGTAGTTAGAAAGTATTTTGAGAAAATTATTTATTATTAACCAAATATGTAAAACAAAAAGTAAGAAAGAAGTTTAATAATTTTGCAAATTTTAATTATATTTTTGTTAAAAATCAATTTTTTTATCAAGATTAAGAAGTTAAATCCTGAGTTAATATATTGTTGGATTAGTATTATATGTATTCTGATTGTTTTTCAATTTTAGGTTAATCTCCATAAAAGAATCTGTGTTCTTTCTCAATAATTTTTTAATTTAAATCACTTTCTTATTCCCTCTCTTTTTTAATTAATTTTTTCTTATTATTCATCTTTATCATGAAAAATAAGAATTTTAACTCATAGAAAACAGCTCCAATAACTCTAACTGCTAATTAGCTTACAAAAACAACAGATATGCCAATTAAAATGAATGGCTTAACATACTAGTATTCTTCTTCTTAATCAAGGACTGAGCTAGTCAAGAATGTACCAAAAACGAATCCAATAATAACATTGGTAAGGAACCATTTAGTAACGAAGCTAAATTTAATTTTTTTACTAACATCCTTTTATGAATTTGAAACATCTTTTTTTTAAATGATTAATAAATTAAATTAAAGTTTATAAGATAAATTGAAATTAATTTTTACCAGAACCCTTAGTACCCCAAGAAAGATCATCAATTCTACAGAAAGCATAAATCAAAAGCAAATGAATGTATTAAGATTAATATCCAACAAAATGAATGAAGGATTTTAACATTTCACAGATTCTAGTGATATTGAAAATATAAGGGACAAAGTTAATAAAGAAACCAAAAACAACTAAATAGCAGAATGTTTATTTAGTCCATCCATCATCGCTCCAAGAACTTAAAACACCATCAGTTCCAAATCCTGAATCGTTACCAAGCACATATTTTTGGATGGTAAAAATAGTAATGAGAATAATATATAGAAGCATAATAATATAAGCAGCAATCATCTCAAGACCTATTTGTTTAAAAAATATAATTTAACTCAAATTTATTAAATTAGAGCAATGAATAAGTAATTTTTTACCTAAGTAACATGAAAGAGAATAGAATATCTTATGCATTTATCTATTTCTAGTGTCAAATGATAAAGAGTAGAAGATAATTATTAATATAGCCAAAAAGTAAGAAGCAAGGAAGAGAGTAACAAAGAAAACAGCTAGAGCTGAACCAGTATTTATAGCACCATCTAATGTAACTGTACTAACATTAGTCATTAACATAATGAAGACGATTGTGAAGAAAACTGAAAGAGAGATATAACTCAAAGCCTTTATTAGTAATTATAAACAGAAATGTTAAAACATCATTTTATTGTACAAAATAAATAAATTACATCATTGAGCCAAGCAAAAAACATACAGAATTTGAAAAGGCACAATTCAAAAGCAGTGTGATTAGATTCATAAATAATACTTTTATTTTCTAAACACTATTTGATAAAAGATAAAGATTAGTTAATTATATGAGGTGTTAATAGAAATAATTTAATATCAATAAGAGATAAATAAGGAGTTATCTTAGACATCTATCTATAAAATAAATAAATTCTTAAATAATTTACCATTCTAAGAGCAAATGTTGAACCATTAATCCATCTTCCTGTTAAATGTTAAGTGATTAGTTTTATATTAATATCTTCATTCTTAATTAAAAAATCTTACTTCTTTATGAAACTAAAACCATGAGGTTAGTAACAGGATCGACTCTAGCTTTGCAATTAGGTAAATAACGTAGTGTATATCTTTTTCCTCTTTTTGAATAGATTTTTAAACAGAGAATTCTATCTTCGGCCAAGTTCATATTTTCTTGCTCAAGAGTTAATTCTTATTCTTTATCCAAAACACTACTGAGATAGTCATCAAGAATACTTTCATTATCATCATCTCTTTTCAAGGCTTCCCATCTATAACCAGAAAAAGCACCAGGAAGCACCTAAATATAGCCAAACAGAGACTCGAAAGGTTTATCAATAAAGTGACCTTTATCATACATACATACATTAATAAATAAAATATATTTCAAAAGGTGATAAAGTAGAAATACCCATATTATATTCATACATCTAAGCTCTTTAAATGCTAAATACTCTTTAATAAATATCTGAAAGGCAGTCAATTTCATCCTCATTGTAGCCATCATCTATTGATATAAATTTTAATTATTTTCATAAATATATTTAGTTTTATTTACTTCTCTCTCCTGCTTCAGTATAGATATCTTAGAACTTAATACCCATAAATCCACAAACACCTCCAATGTTTTCATCACTTTCTAGTGCTAAGAACATGTTAAACATAGCTCTGTGATCAGGGACTAAACCACAATCTAGCAAAATGGTATAATTGGGATTAAAAAGTTCACAAAAACCACAAAAGAACCACAAGTGACTTGATAATTTACCACCATTTTAATACTTAACGCAATGCATAATATTAAGTGTATCATCAGAGTCCTTTTTGATTTAAAAAAAAATTAAATATCAAAAATATTAAAAAATTAAAGTAATTACTAGGATTTGTTCATTATTATCTTCATTTCCAGATGTGGCCTTTTGAAGTTTATGTCTCATCTAGTAAAGACTTAATAAATAATAAAACAAATTATATAATTTTCATGAAGATTAATGAGATATTACTATGCATTGTTTACTTTCTCCTTAAGGTATTTAGAAGCATCATCTTTCTTCTTATAAAGAAATTCTGATTTTTGTTGGTCTATTGCTCTTTTGTCATTATTATTTTCTTTTTAATATTTTTCGAATTCTTTCATTAACTTAATATCAGCACTCATTTCTTTGAAATCATTTAATTTAATTTTTTCAACATCTAATTTAGAGATTTTAAGATTGTAGCAATATTCATCATACTCTTATCTCATAGTTCTTCTTTCACTTCCATTTTCGATTTTGACAACTTCATCCCAAGAACTGTTTTTCATTAAGAAAATGTAAGATTAAAGTTGTAATGAAATGTTAATTTTAACATTTTTAAAATCCAAACTAAAGTATGATTCTAAAAAGTAAAAATTGAAATTATTTAGAAATAATCTATGAGAAAGCGAGTATTTTTTCCAATGAATTAAATAATTATTTTTGTTGAGAATAATATTTTACCTAAAATAATCCAACATGCTGTCATCACTATCTTTACTTGCATTCATTCTATCAATACCATCATATACTACTATGACCAAAATTTCATTGTTGGAGATGCTACACTCTTTCTTAAATGTTGAAATGTTGCTTACAATACCATCTAATGTTTCCTCTAAATTATTAATATGAAGTCAATTTAGATAATCTTTATTTCTAAATTTAATATCTTACCTAATTCTTTACGGGGTTCATTATACATAGTAACACAAATAATTACTTTAGGTTGAATATAAATTTCATCTCCAGTTTTGTCTCCATTTTTGTCTTCTCCGTTGAATCTATTGAATAACGATATCAAACCATTTTAAGGTGCTCTGAACAAAACACTTTCAGGTGTCAGGTTTTCATTTTCTAATAACTAAAATTTTTTATTTGCTATATCATTTGCCCAATTTTGCTATGTCAAAGTTCTGGAAGAAAGCTTAAAAGAGTTATTTTCACCCTCTATTTATAATATAAAAATATGATCATTAATTAAATTTTGCGAGATGGATGATGGATAATCTAAATTATTAGTTATAAAATGCTTCATATATTATTACTAGCTAATTAGAGTTCTATGGGCTATAAAATCTTTTTGATTCTATCAGTAGATACAAAAGAATTGTTGTGAATAACTGTCTTATTCATATTTAGATAGATGACTTATATGTTATTAAGAAATCTTAGATGTTTGTTTATTTAATTATTTTTTAAGTAATATCAAATTTATTGGATTTATTTTAAATTGGATTTTTGATAGGCTTTTTGGATGGAGAAAAAATTTTTGCTTGTTACTATAATTTAGTGGAAATTCTTGTTATTTCTACATAAAAAACACTAATATTTGACTACTAATTAGATTAATTTATTCATTCTGAGACATTCCTTAGTAAAACATTGAGTATAATAAACTAATTTGAGAAAAAAATGAAATTATTTATTTTATTCTTCTCATTTTTCTGATATGGGAAATCTTTCTGATTATTGGCGCCTTCATAAGAAATTTTCTCTTAACTCCAATTTCATTTCTAAATGAATGTTTCATACTATTTCTAACTTTTCAAAGTAAAGTTGGTAATGTTTGATGTGGTAAATTGTAAGGTTTATAGATAATAAAAACATTATTATTTGTGAATTTTAGAATAATACGCAAGGTGATTTTAATTTACTTAATTTGGTGAATAACTATTTTGTTTTTTACCTTTAAAACTTAATTTTATTCTGATAAGGTGGATAGGTATGATTAATACTGAAGAAAATTATAGGATACAAATATATAATTCAATCCACATTTAACTACAATTTAATAATTCACTAAATACTAATTAATTTAGTTAATTTTAAGATAATTGCTTTATTAAATACTTGAAACACCTTTGGTACTCATATAAAATCAACCCTATTGCTCAAGCAAATATTGTGTTGTTTTAGACATATTGAGTGTTTTACTAGTTAAATTAATTATATAATTAAGAGTTTTAATCAAATGAAGTCATTTAATTATTGCCCAAAGATGGTATGATATCGCTACCTTATTCTAACATTCTTTAAGACCTTTGAATTACTTATTTGATTCTAGTAATCTCTTTAAGGTGTGCTTATTCAGGTCCTTATTCTCTTAAGTGATGAACACTTTTTTTTTTGTTAGTCATTTTTCTTCTGAAGTATAGGAAATGAAATTCATAAATTAAAGCTCCGATAACTCTCAATACAAGTTGGCCAACAAAAACAAATGAAATACATGTCAAAATAGCTGGTTTAACATACTATTGCATCTCATCAGGCATGATTGTCGAAGTCAAGAAGGAAGAAAACAAGAATGCAATGCAAAAGTTAATCAAAAACCATTTTAAGACAAACTTAAATTTGATACCTTTGCTTACATCTTGCTACTATGTATCAGAATCTTTATTATATTAGCAAAAATTTATTTATATTAAATACATAATTAATATAATAAAATTACTTTGGCCCTTTGTACCCCAAGAAAAATCATCAATTCTACAATAAGCATAAATTGTAAAGAGATGAATATACTAAGCTTGGTAAGCTATGAAGTGAATAAAAGAAATCATCATTTCTAATATCTTACGAGGATTAAAAATGTAAGGAATAAAAGTAATGAAAAATCCGAGAACAATTAAATAACAGAATAACTCCTTAAGTAAATTATCATTCCACGATTGCAATATACCAGAGGTAGAATATTTTGAATACTAATTACCCTCTATATAGTAATCAAAAGTAAATAATGTTGTTAAAATAACATAAATAAGCATAAAAACGTAAGCAACAATCATTACAACACCTATTAGTTTGTTCATAATTAAAAAATCGTTTATTTAATTAATTACAACTCAAAAATAAAAAAATTTACCCAAAAATGTTGAAATTGGATAAAATGATCTTATTATTTCCTGCTTTCTCGTATCAAGCATAAGCGAAAGATACATGATAACAAGAACAGAAATAAAGTAAGCAGCAAAAAATAATGTAGTAATAAGCAGCTGGAGAGAAGACCCATTTAGAATTGAACCTTGCAAAGTAGTTTAACTGACAATTGTTTCTATCATAATGAAGACAATAAGGAAGAACACAGACAAAGAAATATAACTCAAAAACTTTTTTAAATTATTTTAAAAATCATAAAAAAACAAATAAAAAAACCAAAACAAAATTTCAATTAAAATGAAAAAAAATTTATTTAAAAAGAAAATAAGAGATTAATCAGTAAGTACGTTATTCAACCAAGCAAAAGCCATGCATAGCTTGAACTTGATGATGTCATACATGCTGTGATCTGAATCGTAAACTAGATTACTGTCTCTTAAACACTGTTTTACAAAAAATAAAGTTTTTATTTTTGGACTTTCATTAATAAAAGCATTTTACAAGTTTTAAAGCAAAAGTTGAACCATTAATCCATCTTCCTTTATTTATTTAAGACAAAAAACTTTGAAAAATTTATTGACTAATTAAATGCGAAATGGTTACTTCTTTGACTGATTAGAGTCATCAAATCTGTAACAGGATCTACTTTTGCACGACTATTAGGCAAGTATTTTAAAGTATATCTTTTTTTATGTTTTGAGTAGATTTTTAAGCATAGAATTCTGTCTTCTGCAAGATTCATATTTTGCTACTCTAATGTAAGCTCTCTTGACTAATCCAATACACTGGATAAATAATCATCTAAAATACAGTCGTCTTCATCACGTTTTAAAGCTTCCCATCTGTAACCACTGAAAGCACCAGGAAGTACTTAGATATAACCAAAAAGAGACTCAAATGGCTTATCGATAAAATGACCTATTAAACAGTTTATTAATAATTTGAAAATTTATTTTAAGCAAAAGCATTACCCATGTTATACTCATACATCTAAGCCTTTTAAATACAGAATATCTTTTAAAATAAGTCTGATAAAAAATCAATTTAAGGTTGTGCTTTCTTATATTCATCCTCTGTTTAATTCAAATTTCATGAAAAATAAAAATTTTTTTCCATTTTTAGAGAAATATTTTTACTTCTTTGACCAGCGTCTGTGTATACATCTTAGAATTTGATACCCATAAATCCACAAACACCACCAATATCTTAATCTGTTTCGAAAGCCAAAAACATGTTGAAAAGAGCATTTTCATCTGGAACCAAACCGCAATCAAGGAGAATAGTGTAAGAAGGCTAGAATAATTCACAGAAACCACTAAAGAACCACAAATGACTTGATAATTTACCACCATTTTGATACTTCACACAGTGGAAAATACTGATAGATTCATCATCAATATAATTGTCTAATGAATCTCTTTGTTCTTCAGTTTTCTAATTATTTTTAAGATACTTTTTCTTTTTCTTCCTGTCTTCCTCTTTTGTGGCATCATCAATTTACTCAAGTGAAGATTGAATTTAATAAAGACTTATTATTAAATAATAATTTTAATAAAGAACAAAAAAAGAAAAATAAATACAATCCATTATTCTTCTTGCTTTAGATGTATTTAAATGCTTCATCTTTTTCATCCTACAAAAACTTTCTTTTGCCATCTTTTTCATTGTAGTGTTGGTTGGCGATTTTCCATTGTTCATAATTCTCCTTTATTTTCTTATCTGTATCAAATATTTCAAATTTATTTTTGTGTTCTTCTTCATCTATCTTGATCTAAGATAATTTTAGATTATAACAATATGTCTCATATTAATATTTCATGTTGAATTCTGGATCTTCATTCTAAATCTTTCTGTCTTATGCTCTTTTTATAAAATAATTTTAAATTTATTTTGGCTAAGTTTTATGAGTTTACGTGAAGTATTCAAGCATATCTTCATCAATATCTATAATTTCTTCTCTTGTAGTAGTGCAAAGTTTATTCATACCATCATATATAATAACTACTACTATTTCTAAATTATCTATAAGGCATTCTTCTTTGAAAACTCTCACGTTCTTAAAAATACCATTTAAAGTTGACTCTAAACATTTAAAATAAAATCATTCAAAAATTAAAAAATATTTTTAAAATTTTTATTGCAAAAATCATAATAAAACAGTGTCTTTTTAAAATAATCGCCATCATAACTAATTATTTATTACCTAATTCTTTTCTTGATTCATTATACATTGTAATACAAACCATTAACTTGGGACTAATTTTTATTTCGGAATCTTTATTGTAGAGTGAAATCAGACCATGCTTGTTATTTCGACCCTCTTAATTCAGTCTATCTATCTCTCTGAATTCTTGGATATCATTCTCTCTTGCTTCTAAGTTGAATCTGTTTGTTTTCAAATCTCCTATATTTAGATTACAATTTATTATTGTAGGCTTAATTGGATCAACATCAAATAATAAATCTCTGTAAAGTAATTACTCTCCAACTAAACCTCAAGAGGCTGTAAGAACTTCAAATCCCTAATAAAGGTTTAATTATTTGTATTATTCATAGTTTTTTTTCTATCTACAGCAAATGGTGGATCTTATAAAGACTAAATTTAAAAATAAGTTGATATTAGTAAACAAATTATTTAATAAATCTTTTATATTCCTGGTTAATATATGTAATAAAGTAAAAGAGAAATTAAGCAATCTTAAGATATCAAAAAATTTTGAATAAGTAAACACTTCTCTTTAAACCACAAATCATTAAATGAGTAAGAGATTATGGAGTTTAAAGTTAGTAAATTGATTTTTTGAAGAAATTTTTTTATTTGTTGTTAAAAAAATAAGGTAAATATTTCTCTCATTTCAATTTACAAAAAATAAATTAAAGTTTTCTGATTTGAGTTGATATAAATAATGAATAAAAAGAGGTATTAATATTATCTCTCATTTTTGGCAATTTTTTTGATCAAAATTTACTTCAAAATTAATTTTATTTCCTAATATCTTAAATTTAATTAATAATCAAATTTATTTTATTTGCTACATTTAGTCTTTCTGATTCGTTCAGTGATGCTTCTCTTATCCATAGTAGCTATTTTTCAAAATTATTTTAAAGAAGATTAATTTAGTTTTTAATGTTTGACATTGAATAAATTTCTTCTCAAATTAAATCACATCTCATTTTTCAAACAAATTAGTATTGGAATATTAGAATTTTTTTTTAAGAGAAGATAAAATATATAAGAATATTATTACTTATTCCTCCAATGATCTTTTTTCCAATGATCTATTTTTGCCAAACTACATCATCATACTATGAATAAAATATTTGATCTAAATAAAAAATATACTCTTTTTTGCTATTTATTTGGTACAATTTTTTATTAAAAATTATTATTATTATTATTCTTAAAAAGCAAACATTTCAATAAATTTAGATCATGATTTCCCTTATCTAAAAATCAATAAATACTAAGTATTTGAGATATTAAAATTTAATCAATCAAGGGAAATATTTGCCGTGTTAAAACTCCTTTATTTAACCTTCTTTCAGAATAAAAATTAAAATAGCGAAATCCTTATCAATGGCTAAAAATAAAAATTTATCAGAGCGAAAAAATATATACTCATATTTTGTAAGTTGTTATCCTGATTATTTTAGTTTTTGATAAAAATTTACTCTAAATCAGAATTAGAAACCCTGCAGAAAAAAAATGACAGAGCAGAAAAAAAAGTTTTTTCTATATAAATTTTTTTACCAGCAGAAAAAAAATGCAAACAAGGAAATTATTCACAAAAAACGTTTAAAAGAAAGATAGATAGCACAAAAAATGGATGAATGAATGGATAAATGGATGAATGGATTTAAAAGCAGAATATTTGTTATATATATTTGTACAAATAAAAATATCTATAGGTTTAATTAAATTATTAGTATTACCTTAAATGATATAAAACCAAGTTTTTATATATTTTTGTAAATTCTGATCGTCCAAACAAAAAAAGCCTTATAATAAATAGTTAAGCATTATGTGTGAGTTAAGAACCTTTATTTAAAATTTATTTTCTTTAATTTGATTAGAAATATTTAATATTTTATTAATTAGCAGTCCTTTCATTCTTTCATTACCAGACTCTGAAAGTAGAATCTGCACCACAAGAAATTATCATTTTAGAATTAAAATCAAATGCAACATCTTCTACTTTATCTTCATGTCCTTTAAGTGTATGTTCCAATTTACCAGTAGAATCATTAAACAGTTTTATATTTCCTTCATCATCTGCACAAGCAATCATAACACCACTCTTATCAATAGCTACTGAATTTACACTCTTTGTTGAACTCATGTATTGATTTCTATTTTAAAATAAAGTTAATATAACTTTCTAATAAATAAATTATAAATTTTTTTAATTACCTTTCCTTTACCATTCTTACATCCCAAACTTTAACAATACCATCAGCATCACAAGAAGCAAGTGTATCTCCCTAATAATTTATTTATCAAAATGTTTAATAATCCAAATCAATAGACTCAATATTATTTACCTTTAATGAAAAATCTAGATAATTAACTGTGATTCTATGACCATAGAATGTTTGAGCACATAAACCACTTCTCATATCCCATAAAGATAGAGTTTAATCTGCGCTTGCAGTGGCTATTTTTATTATTTAAATAAATTTTAATCAAATAGGATTACTAAAAAGTTAAAATTACCTAATATATTAGAATAGGGTTAAAATTTAACACAATTAACGGAATCTTTATGTCCTTTGAATGTATGAACTCTTTTACCACAGCCCAAGTCAAATAATTTAGCAGTATGATCCATAGAACCTGAAACTATAAAATCACCTATAATTTTTTTTTATTAAAAATCTGTTTAATTACTTAAATAAATATTAAACCTGTATCATGATATGCAACATCCCATACTGGTTATATGTGATCCTTAAAAGTGTGGGTACAAGTTGAGTTAATGAAATCCCAAACTTTGATTGTGCAGTCACCACTGCTTGTTACTAAATGAGAACCTTTAGGATGGAAACTAATACCTGAAACCCAATCTTTATGTCCTTCACCACTGAGAATAAGCTCACCTTAAGGCAAAGTCCAAATCTAAAAAAGAATTGAAATAAATATATTTTTAGAAATTACAATTAAAAATGTATTTACCTTCCAAGTGAAATCATCAGATGCAGTAGCACAAATAGAACGCTTAGGATGCATAGCTATTGATGATATTGCCATCATATGACCTTTAAATGTTTTTTGTAAGACAGCATTTCTGTAAGGTTATGTGTCAAAATTTAATCCTGCATAAGGATTAGGTCTATTATCATTTGGTATAGGAGTATAATTAAATTTAGTTTTCTTTAGTGTTCCTAGCTTAGGACTCTTCTCTTCTTATTCTTTTTATTACTATTTATAGCTATCATTTAACTTTGGTAATCCTTCAGGTCCTAATCCAGTTCCTTCCTTTCCCATTTTATCTTCAATCTAAAAAAAAATCATAAATTTCAAAATAAAAACAAATAAACAAACAAAATAATAATTTAAGAATGAAGAAGATGTGTTTACGTGTTATCAACTCTTCTAAACAAATAAATAAACTAATTTAAAAATAAAGAAGATTTGTTTACATTTTATAAACTCTTTTATAGGGCTTCATTTTTAGCAACTAATCTATCTCTTTCTAATTTTAAAAGCATTTTTTCTTTCATAGCATGAGCATATTTTTGAGAGAGCTCTTCATACTTAGTTTCATATTACTAGTGAAGGGCTTTCAATTTTTCGATATCATTATTTAACTTTTTTTTCTCTTATTAAACTCTATGGTGATGCATTTTATGGAAATCTCTTTCTTTTCTCAATTTGTCATAAGTAGCCCTGTTTTTAAGAAAGTCAAAACGTTATTTTTTAATTATTTACTTAGCAAAAATTCTTTAATTTAAATTCAAATATTTGTCCTTTTATTCATTCAAAATAATATTTCTAGTTTTTGCATTTAAAATTATTTTAATATTTTTTTGTGTTTATAATTGCAACAGAATGAATGAACATTCACGCTTATTGCAAATTTGAAGCATTCCAAAATTTAAAAAATAACTACTAATTTAATCATTTTTTATAAAGATTTTTTATTAACTAATTACTTTGCCTTTTCAGCAATTATTTTAGCTTTATCAAGTTCATTTCTTAAATAATCCATTTCATCTTCAAGCTTTTCATTTCTTATGTAAACATCAGGAACTTATCCTATGGTGTCACTTGTAAGTCTACCCTTCTAACTCAATTCATACCACTCTTACTAAATTATAATAATAATTTGATTTTATTAATAAAATCAACTTTTAAATCTTTAAAAGACAGTTTGTATTAGTTAATTACTTAAAAAACTTCCAAAGAACGAGTCATTTTGTGTTTAATCAAGAAATTTCTAATGAAATCATCAACTACTTCTAAACGTTTAACAGTTTTAGAAACTGGCTTTTTATCTTCCTTTGGAGGAACAATTACCTCCTCTAGTTACAAATTTAATAAAAAGAGTGATTAATCATATATCTCAACAGAATTTGGGTATATAATTTATTTTACTCCTTGTAGTTGCTACTAATTTATCAAGATCATTTATATCTTCATCATCAACTTTCATATCATCTATTTCAGATAATCCATCTAAATCTTCAGGCTCACTTTCACTGGTTAATTCAACGGCTTAATTTTTAATTTACAAATCAAATTAAATATATTTAATTATCTCTCAGCAAATGGTTAAGAAGAACCCTAAATAACCTAATAAATAAACTAATAAAGGATTACCTTCCATAACGTAAAATTCGCCCTCTTTTTCTTCTTTAATTTCCTAAATGCTGGACATTTTAATGATGTATGCCCTTATATTATATCACTTACAAATAAATAAATAGTTAAAGTTCTTATTTTATTTTCCTCTTAATTATCTTATTTTATTGAAATTTATTAAGAGCTATTCTATTCACTAAATCAATTATTAATTTTCTAAAAACTTTTTTTTCAATATCAATTTACATAAAAATAATGTATAACAAACAATCGATTGCTTATTAAATACATACAAAAATAGCAATAAATCTTAGTCATCTTTGATGAAACTTATTTTCTTCAAGCAAACTAACACTCAATCAAATCATGCATTCATAAATACATGATGGATGGATAGATAATAATAAGATATATTCATTTTTAATTTCAATACAAAATTTAATTTTTTTTTTGAATATATAACAACTTCCTTCCTGCTTTGCTTTTTTTGGTTTGCACTGATTTTTAGAGTTTGGAATTAAATTTTTAGATTATCAAAAAATGAATGGAAAAATTGAAACTTATTGATATTCTATATTCAATTTGTAAACATTTTTTGATGTTAAAACAAGCTAAGATTTTCATACTAAATAATTAAGATTATTTTAATATGTTAGGTAGTTACTTATGAAATATAAAAATTATTTTAATAGAAATATAAATGATTATGATTAATAATAAATTATTTTATTTAAATAGTTAATTAAAAAAGTTTGTTTGAATTAGGAAATAATTTTTTTCATTCAATGATCTTCTTCTAAATGTAATTAGTTATTCTTAGCATATGCCTCAAACAAGTCTTAGTATTTATATCTTAACTCACCAAAATCTTCTTCTGTTATAATTGTTTAAAATATTTTATTTTAAAATTTTAATTTAATAAATAAATTTACCTGAGTAATCTAATTGATAGTAAGATACTTTAGTATTCTTTGTCAAGCCTAGTTATCCCTTGACTAGTTACTAAAGTTTGGTAGAGAATTATTCATTTGAGAAAATAGCTGTGTGTAAAGGAAGTGAAAATTCATCATAGTTTTCTTATGTATCAAGCTAATATAAATATGTTTCTTAAATATTTTTGGAGAATAGGTGACGGTGATATTTTGTTTTATAAAGAAGTAAGGCCTCTATAATTCTAATTTGCATGCTTTATGATTTAGGAGGTTCTGTTGGCATTTAGACTGAACCTCTCAAGAAATATGATTCTCCAAAAGACTCAGGTGCACCCCATTCTTCATCATTCCAATATTGATCAAAATCGTGGTAGAGATAATTAAATTAATTTCTTTTTGTTTGATAGTTAAAAATATGTTCATTAACCAAAGTACCGCTTTCATCTGAAATAATAGGAATAGTAAAGGTTGAATTGAATATATTATTGCTTGGGAAGGAAACAATGTTCTTGTAAAAATCTTATAAACCATTGCTTTCTTTAGCTCTGTATCCTCCAGTAAATCCACTAAATAAACCTGCTACAAGCTTTTATTTATTATTACAATATTAACATATTTTTTAAATTTTGATATATAATTTAAAATTTACCATAGAACGATCAAACAATTCCATAGCAGGATTGTAATTTACATAATAAGAAAATTTAGTTAATCTATTCAAATTGATTGGAACCAAAATACTGGACAACTCTCTGTATTTATCCAAAGAAATAATCTCATTAACAAATTTTTTGTTATTTAATTATTAAGTGTTCTCATAATCATATAAACTGTAAGTAATAATTGGCTTCTTTGGGCACTCATCAACAACTATTTATAATACTTCTTCACTGAAATAAAAATAAATATTTTTAACTCAATTAGATAGAATCTTTATCTGTAAATAAATTACCAAAATCCACCAAATCCAGAATCTGCATCAACAAATACTTAAAATCCATTAACATAGTCTGATTCTTCTAAAATCAATCTAATTTTATCTTCATTTAATTCAGTCTATATTTGAACATTGTTAAGATATATTACAATATCTAAAAATAATTTACTATTTAATCACTCTTAGCTAATATTTATCCTTCTTGATATACTTCAAATTTTTGATCTAATAAATGAGGCAATTCTACTTAATACTTACGATCAAATTATATTTCTTTAAACAAAGGGAAAAATTTATTTTTTAGTAATTATTCCATTTGCTTTTATTCTTCTTAATCTTCTTTGGCCAATTACTCATACTAAATTACCTAAACCTTATCCTTCTCCCTATTTAATATTTGCAATCATTTAGTATTCTTAGAATGATCAAATAAATAAAAAAAAACAATACCATAATAAAGACTCAATAGGATTTAAAGGATCTAATTTCATTGAAGATTAATCAGTCTTTTTCTTATTTTTTAAGAATGCACTGCTGTAAAACTTTAAAACATCTAAATCATCTTTTTTTCCCCAAGCAATATTTCTGGGAGTCTTGGTATTTAGATTCTTAAATAAATTTGAATGCTCAATTGGATCATCTTCTTCAAAAAATTACTAGCCCTTTTGTCATTACAAGATTACAAGGATAATTTATTAATTATATATTCCTAATATTTCTAAATTACTTCCAAGTAAAAATATGTATTGCCATATGCATAAGAAAGTGGACCAAATTAAAGGGTTACTAAACTTTAATTCATTTAATATTGCTTTTGCGTTTAGAATAGTTAATAAATTGCGGACTAATTTTAAAGTTTAGAAAAATTATATATTTAATTAAATCCCCTAATAGCACTTTATGTAATAAGTATCTTTGGTAAATTCTAAACAAACAAATTAGATAATTAATATAAATATTTTTAAATTTAAAATTTCAAACATTAATAAATGCCTTTTATTACAAAAACAAAATAAATATCCCATGTATGTTATCCTTTAATTTAAAAATTTAAAATGATAGTAAATATTTGTAAGACCCTTAAAGTTTTAAAACAAATGTTTGATACTGATAAAATTGATAGAGAAAATAAACAAAAAAATAATATTCAAATGATTTTTTAAAGAAGATCTCAAATAGATAAATAGATGAATATTTATTAATGGAAAATATGAAAAAAATGTTTTTGTTTTACAAGAAATTTTTTATCAAAAGCTATTCTCAAAAATTCATATAAACAAAGTTATTTCTAATTTATATATTTTTTGATAAATATATAAATATTTCAAAATTTCAAAAAAAATAGAAATTTAATTGAATTTGTTTTAAAATTTAAAATAAAGAATTTTTTTACAGCTCATAAAATTATGGAATAACTAACCAATACATTTCTTTTAATATTTAGCAAGATAAAAAATATTTTTTTCTATCTCAAACGATCTTACAATTCTTTTAAAATTAATTCTTAAATTGATTTTTTAAAATATCTCTTTAATATGAACACTTTTCAAAATTAAAAAATATGATAAAGTATTAATCCCATTGAATATTTACTTGTTTTTTCATTCTTGTTAATTCATAGACTTTTTGACATAGTATTTTTTATATTAAATCAATTTATGTTTTAATGTTATAAAAAAATTTTTTTCTAAAAAAACACAACAATCTTAATAGTTCTTAAAAATTGTTAATATGTCTGAAGATAAATATTTAATTTTAAATTTAATGAAATGTTAAGACTTTTAAATGAAGATTGTTCAAGATGAAAATTTAGAAAATTGATTGGAAAACAAATACAAAATATAAAAATATGAAAAATGTTGACAATATTAATTTGATGATATTTATTTGGATAGAAATATCATTTTATATTATTTGATAAAGCAAATTAATTAACCACTGACATTAATTAACTAATTAGAAGCACTATTTAAAGACTTCTTATCCAATTTCTTCAATAGTAAATAGATCTTACTTCTGAAGTACCTTTGGTGATATTATACATCCAATTTTTAGCTTTACTATCTTTCTTTTTTCCTTCTTCCTTACCTTTTTTTTTATTAAATCTAAGTTTAAAAATAAATATACTTAGAATGGTATACCTGGCCAATTTGCAATAAGAGGATATTAACCAGGACCAGGAGCTCCTGTTGTTTTTGCCTTTTTAGAAGAACCTCCAAATCTCTCAGCTGTTCCTAAATAGTTACTCTTAGGTCTGGATCCTTACTTAGAATTCAACTCTTCAATTTTACTGAAAGTATTATAAAGAATAGGCTTATATGTACCAACATCAGGGAAAGCAGATTTTATTCTCTTTTTACCTTCTGCTTTATGTTTGTTAATCCAGTCATCAGGTTTAGTTCTATTTGCTTACAATTTAGGCTAGATTTGCTGTTTTAAATATTATAATATTTTAATTAAAATTGTTAAGCTTTATCGTCAAATTAAAGAAAGTAAAAATTTACTCTTCCATTATACTAACCAGGTCCTGGAGTTTAACTAGCTACATATTAGTATTCACAAAGGAAATCAACTCTTTCACCTTACCTTTTCAGTTAATCAAAATAGTAAATTTATCATAATAATAAAAAGTGATTAATATTAATCATAAATAACTAAGTAAAAATCTATTAACAAATAATAAATATCTTACTTTATTTTCTTGGTTTTCATATCTTAAACTTCCTTTTTGATCTATTCTTCTGTTTTTGCAATATTGTACTTTCCTGGTCCAGGTACAGGTCTTTTCTTAGACTCATCAATAATGTTATCTATATATGTATTCTTTTTAGTATCATGAGGTTTCTTTCTTCCTTTTTCAATATCATTTTAAGAAACCCAAACATAATCTAACTTATATTTATTAGGTCCTGGATAACCTTTGAACTATTTCTCCAAATCATTATAGAAATGTCCTCTCTTAGTGACATAATTTTTATTCTTTGTTGGCAACTTATTCTTGTCTCTAAGCTCAGCAAATTCTCTATCTTTAATCTTAAAAATATTAAAATGTAAAACTTACAACTTAGAACTACTGCTAATCAAAGATAAGTATTTTATTTATTTTTAAAATTGTTTTAATCTGCAATTACTTATTTCTAAGGATCAACATATTTTCTAGATATTTCGTAACCTTCAATACCCCATATTTGATTACGTGTTGCAACATCAAACATCTATCTTACAGTCATTTCAGCTATATATATTAAATTATATGATCATTTACATCTTAGATTCAATATTTTGTAGATTTAATTTTTGGAGATAATTTCATGATTGCTCCAATAGAAAAATAAATTACATGCTGGCTTAACAGTAGCACTTTAAGATCTTTGTTTCATTTTTCTAGATATTATAAAATGTTAAACTAATCAACTTTAATAATAGTTTTTACTTTTAACTTTTGTTTTTAATAACTTATTTATATAACAAATATACAAATTATTTATTCTTTATAGCAAACATAAATTAATTAATTCATCGTTAATAAGACTCAATCAATCAATTAATGAATATTTTAAGAAACTTAATTCGCTATTTAATTATTATTTTTGATAATTTTCTTTACTTATGGTTATACTTTTATAGGGAATGATTTTTGAATCTATAATATCCAACGATGATAATACCAAGACAGAAGGAATTATTTTTAAAATATTTAAATCCATAGATTAGATAGACTCATACATACATACTTCCAAGACTTTAATTTAAACTATTTAATAATTCTAGTTTCCTTTTCTAAATAATTCTTAAATACTCATTTTAATTGGTTATTATTTTCTTTTGTAGTTAATAAATTGAATTTGTTTACTTTGATTTAATATCATTTTCTACATTTTAGTCTTATTTTAACAAATTTCAAAATTTTAAACATTAAACACAACAATAAAAAAATTTCAATTAAAATATCTTTTCTCTAAAAATAAAAAGTTTTCTAAAGTATTCTAAGTTATTAACACATAAAAATGTTATAAAATCCTAAAAATTTAACATTTATTCTAATATTTAAATAATTTTAATATCCAAGTTTCATTATATTTCTGTAACTAGGATCTTGTATTCTTTCCAAAATTGTACTGAGTTTATCATATAAAAAAAGTATGAATATTGAATAGAGTCTTATAGAAATTAATTTATTTGGATAGCCATTTAGTAATTATCTTTTTATATTCCTATTAAAAAATCTTCTTATTTTTTTCTAAAAAATACATTTGGTATTCTTTGATTTTAATATTTTTTAATTTTTGAAAAATTGGTTCAAAACTAAAATGCATATTTAAAAGAAACTTTATGAATTTTTAAATCAAAATTCTGATTTATAAAAACATAAATGTAAAAGAGATATAATTAATAGTTAACAAGTTCTCAAGAAAGATATTAAAATAACTTCAACAGTTTAATATCTTAGAATAATTGTTTTATCAACATAGTATGATTAGAATAATATGATTGTTTTTTAAACGAAGGTGATTTTATTAAGATTTGATAAAGAGATACACAGACAGATAAACAAACAAACAAACATGGAAAACACTAATTTGATTGAAGTAAACATTTTGATAAATTTATAAATTAAGTTAATGTATTATATAGTATTTAATAATAGTGGTCAATCTTATATTAATTTTTAAATAATATAAGATAGTTTGAAAGATTATTGCTTACAACTTTATGTTCTCAAGAGAATTTGGTATATATAATTATAAAATTTTATATTTTAGTTCATCATGACTACTCTTCTACTTCTCTTCTGCAGTTAGGACATATTTTAGAGTTCTCTAGCCATTTGCGAATACATTCACTATGGAATATGTGCATGCATTCTAACTAAACAGCCTTTTATTCTACATCAGTTTCTTCATTACAGATTGTACATTGATTTCCAAATACCATATTCATTTAGCTATGATACATACTATTTACTCTGATATTTTTTTGTTCTGGTTAATGATGAGCCCCACCATCCAATAGATTATGTTAAATTAATAAATGAACATATTACTCAAAGAATTCCATTTAGAGTATAAGCTTAAGAGTTTTTTGGGTGGTTGATGTTAAAAAATAAGTAAATAATTGCACTAATTATGCAGAACAAAGCAAATAATTTGCTGAGTGATCATCTCCTTAAAATAAATCAGAATGCATGATCCATAAAGTTAAAATGACTATAAAACCTAATAATATCAGAATCAAAGAGACAACTGAGAGAAAAATATATAATTTTATATATCTTGGTCTACTTTTGGTAAAGAGGTATATGAAGATAACTAAACATCCAAATGCAATTTAACCAATTGAAAAATATGGAAGAAAGTAGGTTGTAAACAAAGTAACATTGAAATCGCATGTATTATAGTAAAATGCCCACACTCCAATACTAAAAGCTGTAAAGAAGAAATGAATCGATTATTCTGTTTTTTGTTTTTTTATCCTTTCATTCTATTAAAAGTAATCCATTTTTCAGAATTTTTATACTTTCTCTCCTACTTAAGTAAATTTCCTTTGAGTTTTTATGTTTATAACTATTTTCTACTAATAAATAACTATATTAATATTATTTAGTCTAATCCTCTATAATATTCTTATATTAATTAAGCAAAGATTTTTAATATTCTATACTACTTTTTATAGTATTAAACTTCAAATAAAGATCATTTCTTTTGAATTTATTTCAACCAATTTAATAAAAATGGTTTAAATTTATTGGTTAACCTTTTTTGTTTAAAAACTAATTATAATAAAATGTTGTTTATGATTTCATTCAGTTTGAGTTATTATTTTTTTTAAATTTATTTTGAAAGTGGATTTTTTAATTTATAGCACAGATAGATTTAAAAAAACCAAATAGAAAAATCCAAAAAGGAAATAATAGTATAATTAAGAGTCTAAAAAATGAGTAACACAAATAAATTTACTCAATATATATTTTTCTATTTTTAGATTTGACTAGATAGTATGCATAGAATATTATTACTTTTAATCATAAAATTAAGACGAAGTTAATTTATAAAAAAATATAAATTGTAAATCTTTTAAAACAAAGACCCCAAATAAGTTCAGACCTTAATTTTTTTATTTTTTTAGATTATTTTTAGAGTTTAAAGATAAATAATGGAATTCAATTTATATTAGAAGATTTAAAGTATGCAAATAAATTTTGTAGAATATCATCTAAATATACATATAATTCTATAAAATTTGTTATAGAAGACTTTCTTTTCTTTTTGGTAGGCAACAGAAAGTTTATTGAATTTTAAACAAATATTTTTTAGAAGATATTTGGAAATTTTAAAAATAAAATGACAATTAAATTAGAATTTTATTGTTGTCAAAAAATTGAATTGAAATAAATTATGATACAAATACAGCTAATACAGAAATATTATTACTTTAAAAGAGTTAGATTTTTAGTATAAAATTAAATTTAGATAATAAATGAATATTTAATTTGTTGAAATATAGTTTTTATTTGATTTCATTTTTAGTTTTTTAATTATAATTTCATAATTTGATCTATAATTAGTTTTTACTCAAAATACTTAATCTCTACAATTTGGGCAATAGCTTTTTTAAAGTAACCATTAACGAATACAATCGCCATGAAAAATATGTAGACATCTAAGCTAAACAGCTTTTTCTTGTAAATCACATTCATCATTACATATTGTACAAGTGTTTCCATATACAGGGTCTATTTAACTTTAATCAACACTTTGTATTCTTTATACTCTTTGCTAAATTTCTTATTGATGATATTATTCAGCATTTTATGTTATTATGAATTAATCTAATAAATTTCTGATCATTTCATTTTGTTAAATAGCCATTCTTAATTGAAGCTCCATAATTTTTAACTCTTGGTCTGACTATATCCAAATAGTTAGAACTGTGAGGAACATAAATCCTAAAATTGCATAGGATAATTAATATTATTAACTAAATGGATCTTCTTAAAGGCATATAGTAACAATAAATAGTATTAAATCAGCTAATGTTAGCATTCCAAGAAAATATGAAAGGTATTTAATTAAAATTGAACATAACATTCTCCTCCTAGACAATAATAATATCAGTTAAATTAGGCAGCAAATGAAAAATTAAGATAGACTCATATTTTATAAAAAATCATCAGTAATAATCTTAGCCTCGAATTCTTAAGTTGTTTCCAAGAATATCCAAATAGCAATAAACGCAGATATTAATAAAAACCTAAAATCAGATTCTTTTTTTAACTTCTTCAAACTTTCTTGCATATCAAAAATCATTTCCATGGCTTGGCTCAATAAAATTATTCTGTCTTTAGTAATATTATGATTAACCAATTTAATTAGAGAAATTAGATCTTATTTTAATAAATTTTTGGTTTACTTATTTATAATTAGATTACATTATTTAATTTGCTTTTTATTATTTTTGATTAATTTAAGTCAATATATTTACAATTATTTCATATACTGTAATTTCTCATGTCGAGTGGTGATGCGAAGTGCAAGAAGAGTTTGATTAACTATTTTTTATTAAAATTATTTCTTAGAGTTTTAAAAATAGGGGGAAGGAATTGATATTTTAGGATTTAAAGTATACAAAGTGAATTAATAATATTTTATGTAAATATACTTATACTTCTTGAGCATTTTTTTAGTAGTTTTATGTCTTATATCTAAATTTAAAAAACTCTCTTATTAATTTAAAGATTAGACTTTCTTTATTTTTTGGTTGGCAACAAAAAAAAGTATATTTAATTTTTTAAAAGAATATTTTTTAGGTATTTTTAAATGAAAATTAAATTAGAATGTTATTCTTATTAAAATAAAGCTGAAATAAAATTAAGAGAATATTGAAATATTTCAAAGAGTTAAGTTTTTATTATAAAATTTAATTTAGGTTTTTAACAATATTTAATTTGTTGAAATTTCAAAGATTATTTAGATATAGTGTTGTTTTTATTTGATTACATTCATATCTTTAATTATAACTTTCTAACTTTGAAATTTGATCTATTTTTATTTTAACTCAAAATACTTCATCTCTACAATTTGGGCAACAGCTTTCTTCAAGTAGCCATTAACAGATACACTTACCATGAAAAATATGTAGGCATTTGAGTTAAACAGCTTTTTCTTGTAAATTACATACTTCACTACATATTGTACAAGTGTTTCCATATATAAGGTCTATTTAACTTTAATCAAGACTTTGTATTTCTAATAATCTTTGCTAAATTCCTTCTTGTTTCTTTTACTAAGCATTTTAAAATAATAAATTAAATTCATAATTAGCTATTCGATATTCAATCTCTCTAATTTTTGGCAAGAGGATTGATTATATCCACATAGTTAAAAATGTAAGGAACATAAATCCTAAAATTTCATAGGAGAATACATATTTTTGACTTAATGGATCTTCTTAAACACATATTGTTACAATAAATAGTATTAAATCAGTTAAAGTTAGTATTCCCAGAAAGAAGAGAAAGAAGCGAAGGTAATCAAATAAAATATTAGAGTCCAATAAATATAAAAATATCATTAAGCAGTAAGTGATTTATTAAAGTAAACTCATAAAAAATAAAAATCTATCTGAAATAATCTTAGCCTCAAATCCTTCGCTGTATAGCAAAATTGTCCAAGCAGAAGCAAATCCAATTATGAATAAATAGTTCAAAGTAGATACTTTATTTAGTTATTTTATTCTTTTTTTAGTATCTGTAATATCTTCCATGGTTCAATAAAATAATAATGTTTTGGTGATATAATTTTTTATCAATTTAATTAGATAAATATGGTTTTTTAATAAATTTTTTGGTTTGCATTTTAATTCTTTTACATTATTGTATTTGCTTTTTGATATTTTTTATGTATAAGATACAAATTTTTGATTAATTTAAGTCTATATTTTACAATTGTTTCAGATTATTACTAGGTATGTAAGTTTTTGTGGATTTATGAATAGGAGTTAGTACTAAATTAAAAACAAGAAATATAAAGTTTATTACAAATTTATATTAAAGCTCAAAATAAAAATACTACTAATAAAATATCTTTAAGAGAAGTAAATAAATAATTTTAAAATAAAGATTGGTAAAGAGATTTTCTATCTCTAAAAGTTCCATTCAATAAAATCTAAGAATTATCTATTTTAAATTATTGAGTATATATATTTACAAATAAACAAAAAAAGTGTATTTTATTAATATTCTCAAAAAATTATAAAAAAGAAATTTACGAATAATGATTTTGACTATAAGGTGTAAGGTTATGAAAAACTTTGTTCGAAATTGGTTTAAAATAGTTGAAGAATAATCTGTTTTATTTTATTGATATATAAAAAGATATAAAAAAATAGTTTATTATTAATATTATATTTAAAGCTCAAAATAAGAGTAGCGCTAATAGAATTGTTATAGAATAGAAACTAATTGTAATCTTAGAATAGACAGTCTGATTTGTTATATTGACTTTCACTGTAACTTAAGGGGTTGTAAAAGTTTTATTGAATAAAGTAGAAGAGTAATCTGTTTTAAACTGTGGATTGTCAGGAATAGCTAAAAAGAGACAATTATACAATCTACCTTCTTACAGAGCATTTTTATAGTTTAATTCAATGACTGTTGCCTGATTTTTTTGCATATAATACTTCTGAATTTTAATTAAAGGCTAATTCAAATAATTAACTGAATTTAAAAACTATTCTTTCTGGGGCAAGGATTCAGAAATAGTAATTATTCCCACAATGAAATATCCGTTTTAGCTTGTAAAATCTACTGACATACTGAGAGAATTTTAATCATTTTTAAATTAATTATAGCTAAAGGTAGGGACTACTTAATCATCATAGCTTTATAAGTTATACGATATAATAGTAGCTCCTAAGTTGCTAAATATTGAATTATAGACTGCCTGACTTTACAAAGTAGTTTGAACTTTTTGAGTTGTTGAATCTAAACTTACTGTCTAGTTAGGTAATACATAAATAAAAAAGTTTTTGTCTGGTATATTTTAAATAGTTTTTTGATATGAAGTTAAATCTTAGCAAGTGATATTATTTGAATCTATAACTCTCAGATAGTTTGCAATAATTTTTTGACTTGTAAAACATAACACAGATTGTATTTAAGTTGTGTTAGAAATAGTTGTATTGACTTAAATTACTATTTTATTTACTCTTCCTTTATTGTCTTATGCTCTAAATGTAAACGATCTTTAATTGCTAAACATACCAATTTAATTTCTGCAGTAATACTAAAAGTAGTAAAGCTATCTACTAACTAAATTAGGAATTTCTACTTAAAATTGCATGGAAGATTAATTCATTAAAATGAAATCATAACAATAGCCATTATTACTATTCATGCAACTGATATAGTTTTTCTAAGTAATCAATGTATTAAACATATAGTTAGAATCAAATATGTCATAGCTAAGACTTTATGGACCTGCAACCCAAAGAATATAACCTGGCTAATCGCAACCAACCTTTATATATTTTTGATAAATATTAATATTATATTTCATAAATAATTACTTAAATTTAAATTGAATTTCCTGATTAAGGATTCATAACAATAGCTGCTGGTTGAGGAGTACTAACCTAAGTGCTTGAACTAGCTACTTGCAATACAATATTATTTGCATTGGATTTATAATATTAGCTATTTTAAATAGCTATCTGTAATTAAAGAGTTGAGCTTGGAGCTGCATTACTATTGCATTTTATTTCGAAATAAACTCTTGTCTATCCTGCTAAAACATTTGAAGTATTTACCAAAGTTCCATCCTAAAAAGTAAAACTTCCAGTAGATGTTGGATCTAGAATAGTAGCCTATAACTAAAAATCATTTAAAGGAACACATTAATCTAAATCAACTTAAATAGTCATTTAACCTCCCTAAACTATTTCTATCTAGCTAAATTTATTCTACAAAATGCATGGCTCGTTTGAAAGAATTAAAGATAGTCTTGGAACTCTTTAATACACTTGATCAGTTTAACTTTTCACAAAATCAATGTTATAAAATCCTTTTTTTATTTTTCAAATAAATTCATTTTAACTTAAAAATCTAAACTTATTTTTCGATTCTAAAAGAATTTTTTGTTTTAAAAGAGAAAGAAGAAATAAATAAATGAAAGAAGGATGGAAGGAAGGAAGGAAAGAATGTATGGGTCGATAGTGATTGAAAATTTTTTAGACATTTTTGAATAAAAGATAATTTTAACTAAAAATCAAAACTTATTTTTTAATTCTGAAAGAGTTTTAAATGGGTAAGAATAAATAAATGAAGGAGTGTATGAATGAATATGTGATTATTTCGTTATTCATAGCATTAGAATTATCTAAAAAATCTAAATTAACTTAAATGAATATTTAAATTAATAATATTTTAAGAATTTATTTTATATTGAAATTGAAATGTGTCATAAGATATTTTTTGAAACAAAAAAGCAAAATAATACCTATGTTAGAATTAGACAATCCTGCAATTTGGAAAGATTGATAGGGGTCTGCAATAGTGGCTAACAAAGGGAAATTTTTGAATTAAAGAGTAGAGAATTTCTGACTTGTGTTAACAATAAATTAGCTTTAAAATACAGAATTATCTAATGGCTGCAAAGTAAAAAGAGACTTGTAATATCCTTGATAAATTGTATAACTATCTGTATTTGTCCATTGAAGTAATTGTAAGGTTGTATCAGAGATGAATTTAAATGACTAAGCTGAGTATGAAGTTGAGTATGCAATTATATTTTGAAGATTAATATCATAAATCATGAAATTAAAATAAAGTCTATCAGTCAAAATTCCTGAAAAAGATTCTGGAATGTATAAGTTGTACAGATTCAATGTGTATTGACTTGTTGCAAAAAAGTTTTAGGGATCTTTGACTAGGGCTATTTAAATATATCTTTGATTTAGGAAATTACATCCATAAGATAAGTTATCTTATCTTGAACTTGTTTTAATTTCACATGAAATCGGATCTGAATCTAAGATATATTCTGAGAATTATGGGGGAAGCTCCACTAATAAATAGTAAATATAATTAAATGCACCTTGTGAGATACTCAAGTCAAAACTAAAAAATTAATTTTTTCCAAAATAAAACTAATTGATATTTGAAGCTTCTTTGCTATAAATTTTAGTTACACTAATATTTTTCACACTAGAAGGATTAACCTATGTCTTTAATACTAGAGGTACTATTCCCTAAAAATCACACAGGATAAAATCAACTTAGTTTATTTGAGTACGATAATCTTTAATCAAGCATATATAAACTCCACTAGCTGAAGGATCTATATAGGAAGTAGCTAGATTATTAATTTCCAAAGTAAATTAATCATTTGGTAATATTGGTCCTTAGCTTAATTAAATAAAAAGTTATCTAGGCTGAGTTTGGTCCAGTTAACATTTTACAATTATTCCATTTTGCTTACAATTTATTGAATCTGATAATTAACTATTGAAGGAAGCAGGGAAATTAGCATATATTGCACTATATTAGTCTACGTTTTAACCAACTAGTTTATTTGTGATTTAAAATTTATAACTTGTAAACTACCCTAAGCTATAGCCAGTCCAAGAGAGTAGTTAAATCTATGTATTTTATATTATAGATGTGAACTATATGCTACTATATAAAATTGGACTAGTGCTACTGTATAGCTAAATATTATCTTTATCAAATACTTGCATAGTGATTTAATTACTTTGATAAGTACTACTTGGAACTCTCATCTATTTTATAGAAAAATAATTTAATACCATTTAATTGTGATTTTTTCTTACATTTACACAGTAAAGCTAAAAAGCATAATTCTAAGGACTCAACAAATCACTTTTTAGAGTGATTTAAATTTCATTTGAATTAGTAAAAGAAATTTAAGAAAATAAGTAGCTTGTTTAAAATTAAGCATTCGGAGCACCAATCACCAATTAGTTAATTGAACAATCAAGTCTTTTTTTATTTAAAAATAAATTTAAATTAAGAAATAAATTAAAAACTTCTTCTTAAAGATAAAAAATGACAAATAAAAAATATTTTTGTCAAATTAATAATTGAAATACATATCCATTCTCTGGTTGTCATTCAAGTTTTAATCCATTAAGAACCCTATATTTAGTAAGAAATAGGTTCCTTGATTGATTCTAAATCTTTAACTGAGAATGGTAAACTATAATTTCAAGTAGCCTCTTCCCCTTTAGTTTAAAAACTTTGTTTTCAAATCCTTTATTTCTAGCTAATTTCCTAATTACAAATGTTTGTTTAACTCATTTTTTAAACTGTTAGATTTTACCTAGAGGCGTATTTCCTAATTAGAGTGAACCTCCTCCACAAGATTCAGTGATTACTTTAACTGCGTCTGGTGCTGAATATATTGATGGGAAATTATCATTTAGGTTTGATTTAGAGTCTGGAAGCATAACGTTAACATTGTAAATAACACTTGTTTGGTCAAAGTTTGTTGATTAATTATCATTCACTTAAAATGTAAGAGAGAAAGTTTAACCTTTCAAAAGAACAAAATTTTATAACGCCACTAATTTTGCTCTTGCTATTTATTGACTTGTCCAAGTTGGGGTGCACTAAAAATAATTTTAGAATTGCAAATAACCTTAAACCTAGCAATATGATCCATCTAATGCAAAACCAGATACAGGTGTACTAAAGTTTATTTCAATCATAAAACTGTTTACATCTTAATATAAATATAAGTTAGAGAATTATGGATGAAGAAAAAAATTACTAGTTAAAGAAAGTGGATCGAACGAATAGTCCTAATTGAAACTTATAGGCACTGTGATAATTTGCTATCCTTGAGTGTTTGGTTAAATAACAGGAGATGTTGAATCAATAATGCATCTTTGCATGTTGGAAATAGGAGCTTAAACTCTGTTAATTTCTACATAAGAAGCAACAAGCAGACCATTGTTATTTGAAGCAGCATATTACAAGATATATTGCAAATTTAAATTAGAACCCCAAAAATATGTGAAAGGAGTATTTATATTAATTATATTAGCACCTCCTGAGGCAAAAAAAGTTGGAGAAAGTGCAGCATCATCAAGAGGGCAAAATAAAGCAAAATAAATTCCATTTTATCCATTCCCAGAAGGATGATTTACAAGGTTATAACTTTTTATAAGAATTATAAATATTTTTAGATTTCTTTCATTGAATGAAGAATAATGAAATACGATGCCAATGAACACTGCTTAAAGGTTCCTGGATATATTTAAAAGCTTATACTCATTTTAGAGCTACTAAAAATATCTTAATTTCTACTTACTATTGTCAAACCTGCTCCCCATAGACCATTATTATTTCCTAAAAATTGTTTTATTTAAAAGATTTTTGTTTTAAAAGATATTTACCAGAAACAGTGATGGAAGTGTCTGTTGCAGAGTTTATTTAAATTGATCCAGTTTATGAAGATTTTACATTTGTTGCATCTGCAGAATATGAAAATTTTTTTCCAGCTGGTTAAAATGGGAAAGCATATGGAGTTGCTTAAGCAGCTAAACCTTGTAAAACAGTGATTTGACTAGCAACAGTTGTATCACCTAAAGATGGAGGACCATATAATCTATAAACTGCTTGCATTTTTCCTAGACTATTTATCAAACCTACAACAACTCTTATTGGCAATAATTATTTGGCATTATTAGCAAGAGGTACTATAATATTAAATGGTTAGGTGATATCAGTAGTAGGTTGTAAAGTTACAAGCACCATTGTATGAAGGAAGTAAGAATCTAAATTACCTCCATTAGTTACTTAATATCCAAAACATTCTTTTTCACTACACCCATAAGAATAAGGCTTTGTTACATTTTTATTTGAAGTTTTATTCCAATAAAAATTAGTTAAATCTATTGATTCATCTAAAAATATTGCCACTTAGGTTATTCCTGAAGCTTATGCAGCTGGAAATTATCCTCCTAGACGGAATAATACAGGAATGTTAAATCCGTTATTGTATTAATTAGTAGAATCAACATAAAAGTTTGCATAACCAAACTTTACAGTTGTTAAAGTCTATCTTACAATAGTGTAAGCATTAATCAAGTAAGTAGAAATAAAGCTGTAAGATGTTGGAATGAGTTAGTTGGTCATAATTCCTTTCATAAATGTAACTACAAAATCTAGAACTTTATCATCTGCTAAGTAAGAATTGTGAGTGAATTAAGAATTAAATCTTACATTTCTCAATGCCATTATACCATTAGATCCAACACTAGTTCCCTTTCCTTAAAAATTGAAACAATTTGACACAGCACTTGGGCTTGTACCAGGATCAAGCTCTGATTATAAAACACCACAATCAAAGAAAGCTAAACCTAAGCTAACTTCATCAGTTTAAGTTGAATCTATTTTTAAGTTAAATAAATTTATTATTTGAAAAGACATTTTGTTTTTGAATACCTTTTAAGACTAAAGTTTTGCTGTTCTTAACACTATTTGCATCATACTTTGCACAATAGTTATTAGCTGAACATCTTTGTTTATTTTTTATAAAATAAAATTTCAAATATCTCAACTAATAAAAAGAAATTACCTAAAACTTGCTTAATCAAGTTGACCAGAACTATTCATAGCAGCAAAGTCTAATCCAAGATTTTGTTTGCCTGAGGTAAATTAGATAACATTGTAATTAAAAAGAATTGTTTATCTAAAATAAAGCTAGCTGATAAAAGCATTAGAGCATTAGGCTAAGTTTGGATCACAATAACTTTATTCAGGAACCTTTTCAAAATGAATGATTTAATAAATTTTAAATTTTTAAAAATTACATTCAATAAAAACAAGATGGCTTATTCGTTTTAGTCTGGAGTTATTCCAACTGAGCCAGTAGTTGCTGAGTATGCATAATTGTAAATATTATTTAAACTACTATTTTCAGGTGCAGAAACAACAGAGGTATATTCAAATGCTTTTTATTTTATAAAATATGAAATTAACAAATAATTTTTTAAAAGTAAAGTACATACCTTGTGAATGCCAGCCTGTAGCTGATAAATCTCTCAGATCAGCGTTAACAAATAATTTAACATAAATGCCTGGAGTCTAAACAAACGAACTTTAAGGATTGTTGTATTCTTAGATATTGAGAGAGCAGAAATCACTGAATAACTTTTACTCTACATTACTATCAAAGAATGCTTTGAAAGATATGTAATAACGCTAATTGGCTTCTATTGCACCAATACTATCACATACTATTTGAGATTTAGTTTGAGAATTCACTTGAATAGTTATGTATTTACAATACACATCTGTTCCTTAGATAGCAGGTAGATTAGTACTTATGCTTGAACTTAGAATTTCAGTGGCTGGTGTAACATCTAATGTTGCTCTTAGAACCCTTTAGTTAGGTAATGAAAAGCTTTATCCTGAATGAAATGTAAGTCTTATAGAATTATAAACAGGAATAGAGGTACTACTTGCAGATCTAAACACACCGAGAGGGAAATTTTTTTCTTCATCATTATATGCAACTCCAAAAAATAGATTAAGATGCTCAACATCTATAACTATAGATTGAGTACTAAGCACTTACTTGTTTATCCTATACGATATTAGTTATTTTGTATAATTATTTCCCAGTATTAAAGTTACATCATTATTGAAAGAGTAATAAGCATTTTAAATAGGAACTAAAATTTAGAAAGTATCTTTTATGTAAACATCTTAGATTATCTAAGCTTCTAAATAATTTTCAGTCTAATCAACTTTGCAAGAAGTAACAGGTGATGCAGTTTGGGTTTTTGTTGAAATCACTAATAATTAACAATAATTAAGTAAAATGAAATCTAAATTTCCAGGAGAGTTTATAGAAAATCTGAAGAAAGCAGAACCAGGGATATCTTAATCTAAAGTAAAGTTAATAGATAACCAATATGATGTTCCCATAACAGTGAATGGAGATGAAGCTTTTGAAAGAGTTAAGCCTAAAGAATTAGATATACTAATATCTATATTTTTCCTTATATTACTATCACTATCAGCAAATTTGTTAACTTAAAAGTAATTTTAATTATTGTATAATGGAGTTATTGGAGAATTTATCAAGAAACTTCCACAATTGACATTCTTAGTAAATACAATAGGGTTTTAATTGTCTGAAATAGCCAATAAACGAACTCCCTAACTCTACCATCCAAATGTATTAATTTATTCAGGAAAGACATAAATTGAGTAGAAAATATTCATAAATAAATCATTCGCAATTAAAAATGTGTATTCGTTGTTTCCTAAACTAGTTGTAGATTATATTTTAGTTAGCGTTATAGGATTTGGAAGATTATTAGCTGTTTAAATTATAGATGCATATACAGCTGTTTAAGCTGTTTAATGTAGGCTTAAAGGAAATTGTAATCTGATATAATTGCCTGCTGGTATATTTTAATCCATGTTGAATTCGATTTGAAAATACTTCACCTTAGTTTGCATATCATATTCAACTATGGGTATTCTAGTGGTTATGTAGCCATCACATAAAGCATGGCTAATATACTAAAATAACAATAATATTTATTGAAGTAAAATAAGTCTGCCGATTCTGGCTGAAAACATTTATTGATGCTTTTAGTCTTCTGTTATAAGAATGAATGCAAATAAATTCACTTACAATCAATCAATATTTTATTCAAATAAGATATTATATTAAATTTTCAGCAAAACACCAAATTCAAAAATATCTCAGGTTATTTAACTATCTAATTAATTAATTATCTATCTCTCTTCCACAAATTATCTAATTGTTATTATAATTAAATTCTAAATTAATCCTTACTTTTTATTAAATTTCCTAAATAATGTCTAACATTTACCTTTGGTTTACATCTATTTCAAACGCACTCTTATTCTTTATTTCTATAAAATATTTTATAAATTTTAATTCATAGATTCCTTGCATTTTATTTTTTCAATAATTTATTTATTTATATGTATTAAATTCTATTTTTATTTTTGTATGCTTTTTAGCAAATAAAAAACCACTTATAGACTATTAGGGTATTTACTATTATAGATTTTTATAAATTAATATCATTTTAATAACAATAAAGATCAAATATTATCTCTTAATAAGTTTCTTTGTTTAAATATACAAAGATTTATCAATTGCATTTTTTGTTCATTATTTAGCCAAAAATTTACTTTATTCTAAAATAATTACTTTAATATTTTAGATATTTATTTGAAGAATTAATTGAATTTAAATATTTTTTTTTAAATAGTAGGTTAAATTGAGCTAAAGTATGTGATTTAAAAAATAAAAAGAGACTCCTAACAGAAAATATTTTTTTAAATAAAATGAAAATATCTCATTAATTTTACTTATTTTTTTCAAATAAATTTATTCCAAACATAATTTATGTATTTTTCAAGCTAATAAATGAAATTTTAAAATACAAAAATTACAGGTATTATCATAAATAGAGGAGTAAGATTAGTGAAATTATATTTATTAATTGGTTAATTCAATGCCAGTATTAAGAATTAGTCCAATATTGCATATTGTAAGAACGAAGAAATTCTTACTTTTACTATTCTTCTATCTATCCAGCCATAAGTTATTATACTTTTGATTAAAGTTCATCTTTTTGTAAAGACTTTTTATATTTGCTAGATTAAACTTTCAAATACCAGAGTGGCAATATAAGATCCCAAGCTTTTAAAGAGAAAGCAGGAGTAAATTTCTTAATAAAAAGAGATCGAATAGTGAAAGAAGTTAGGTAAATCAAAAAGGATGTAGAAGTAATTTATATAATTTCTCCTTAATCTAAAAATGTGTCAATTTGATCGAAATTATTTTTCTTGTTTTCTTCTTGATTTTTATTAGATGAGACAAATTAATGGAAGTTCATTTTTTTACTTCAGGTTTGAGCTTCGAAAATTGAATTAGTTTCGTAAAATTGTATGTCTTTTCAACAATTTCTAATATTTTAGATTTTTAGTTTTATAAATTTAAGAAATTTCTTAATATCTTTTTTATATTAATTAATGAAATTTAATGCTTCTTCTTAATTTTCAATTAACTTTCTGAAGAGAATTATTTTAAAATTTCAGAAAAGCATTTCATTTTTATTAAAATATTTTCTTATCAACAAAACAAATTTTTTTTTTGTTTTTTAAATATCAATAACAAACTAATTTATCCTTAAACTCTCAAATTAGATATTAATAATAAGAAAATTGTTAGAATAAGATCAACTATATTTTTAAGTTAAAAATAATTGTTTAAATTGGATAAACCTAACTAACTATATGTTCTCAAAAAATTTAAATATCCAAATTAAAATTATTAAAATCTGCTTCTTTGTTGTTTTTAAAATTTGATAGAATTAGCATTTTAAGAATAATAAGTTGAATCAATAAATGTTTTATGATTTTAACGAAGCTAAAGATTATTAAATGTCATTTTGAATTCAATCAAGCTAATAATAAATAAATTAATATCATGAATCATAAATGATTTATTAATAAAATTAGCTCATTATGAGAACAGGAAGTAGATTAGATGTTTCATAATTTTTTATTAGTTGAAGTTAGAAATATGATAAAATAGTCAAATAGATCAGATAAGCTATTTTAATAAAAGGAATGAATATGATATCTAAGGAAAGAATGAGTATTCAGAGGAGCTTTAGAAAAATAAAAAGATTTGTCTAAACAAAAATAATATTATGAATTATAAAAAAATAATTAATTGTTTTGAATCTGATAAAATTAGCTAACTTTGAGAATGGGAAGTAGGTTATATAGATGTTTTATAATTTTCTATATGCTAATAAGATAGATAGTTAGTTATATGATAAAATAATCAAATGAATCAGATTTGCAATTTTAATTAATTAATAAAGGAATACCTATATAAAGTTTTAGGAAAGAATGAATAGTAAGTAAGAAGAGAGAGCTTGAAAGAAATAATAAGAATTTTAGTAACAAAAATATTTTAAGTTATATATTGATTTACTTGTTGAGAAGTAATTAATTAATTAGTTTTGATATCTGATAATATTATGTTTCATTCATTCATAAATTATGTTTATTGATCTGTTTGCCATACTTAATAAGTCAGTTAGTCAATCATATTCTATTTATTTATTTTTGTCTTTGACAAGTTGTTTGTTTGTTTATGAATTTTTAATTGCTAGTTATTAGAATCAAATCAAATAAAAATTTTTTTGGTAATAGCTTTAATTAATTTTTTGAATAGATAAGCATAGCGAATTTTTAGACTTTCATTTTGAGTTATTTTTCTAAATAGAGTCTAATAAACTCTAATATTATTATTTTGATGGAGGAGTTTAAGAAGGACAAGCATCAACAAGAGTTGCTAATAGACATTTTTCACATAAATCAAAATCACATTTAACGCATCTCCAACGATTAAAATTTGTTGTTTATCCAAACCCAGTTACTCCACTTAGACAACCTCCTTTATTTTTTTTTGAACCGTCACAACACCAGCCATTATCATCAAACCATCTGGTCATTGTATGTTCGTGAATGTTTGAGTTTACTTGAAATAAGTATGTCATTGAAGGATTTTCTAAGTAGAAAAAGACACATTTTGAACATAAATCAAAATCGCATTTGCTACAATTATATCTTTCTAAACCTATATTTTCTATTTAAGCATTCATATTACTAAGACATCCTAGATAATCTTTTGCATCACAAATCCAATCTTCTTGAACATAATTTCTTAATAATGTATGTTTTGTATGCAGAGGATGATCTATTTATTCTGGTAGCATGGCAACTTCTTGCATCTCATAAGCACAAGAACCACAAATCATAAAATTAGGGCATTTTTATTCACAAACATACTTGGATACTAGAGGACTAGTGATCTTAAAATCAATTGTGGAACTATTCTTACATTAACTAGGGTTTAGTTTATATCCTTAACATGTCCAAGGCTTAAAAGCTTCCTTATTTTTATCTTCATCTTAGTTTTAAATCTATTCTGCTACCCTATGAGGATGAATTTTCAATTATATAAGTGCTTTTTCCATGTTATTTATTTAAAAATTAACTAATATGAAGCTTTCCTATGAAATTCAAAAGTTAAAAATTAATAAAAAGATTTATTTAAAAACAATTCTAATAGGTTTTGATGTAATCAATAATTTTGATAAAAGAAAGTTTATATTAACTCCCATACTATGTAGCTATTACTAATTAAAATGCAGTTATTATTTCCACCTATCCCTATCAAAAATACTTTCATACATCAAAAATCTCCATCATTGAATTTTTTTATGATATCCAAAATTATAACTCAAATAAACACATTTATCGTTTTTGATTCTAAATAAAAACATTTGATTCCCTAAAACTAAATTCTTCAAACAGTATTTTGATGAAACTAAATTTGATAGGAACAAGCAAATATTAATTTCTAGCTATTTTGATGTCAATTAATTTAAAATTTTGTAAACATTACAAAAAACTTACAAATAGTGTAAAAATGTCTAAAACTTTTATTAAAAGTCTATTTTTAGTTAAATTAACTATTAAAAAAACTATATAGCATCAATAATATCAAACATGTTTTTTCAGAAAATAATAGAAAATTAAGTTATAAAATTTAAAAAATGAAGAATTAACATTTTTAACTAAAATATACTTACATTTAATTATTAATAGTAAAAATCTTTATGATTTATCCAAAATAAAAAGCTCAAACCACTTATGATTGATCATAAATGTCTTAGTAGTTTAAATTCAAGTAAGAATCATTTCTTAACCAAAAATAAATTTTGAATTAAACAGAAAATAAAAATAATAAATTTCTGATAATTAACTGCTAACATAAAATATGATTGACATCATTTCCATTAAAAGTATTCTTTATGTTAAATAGATTTGAAAAATAGATTTAACATTAATAAATTATTTAAAAATTTGTTTTTTAAATTTAAAATAAAATTTATCTCTAAATTAAAATTATCAACATAAATAATACATAAATACAATTTATTTTCATTCAATATTATGAGTAGAATTGCTTAATGGTTTAAAGTGATCAAAATGATTAATCTTGTTCAATTGCATTAATCTCTTCTTCTAAAATGGATTCTTATTTTTTTAGTCTCTCATAAATAACAATCCTTTTTTCATAGAATTCAAATTTTTCTTTCAATAAAAATATTTTTTAAATACATTTTTCTCTAGATTTTTAGAAATTTTCATCATTTCTTTTTGGGCAAACAATAATTTTTTTAGCTAAACAAACTTTTTTTTCTTCATTTTTATTAACTTTTTTAATAACCCTTATATAATTGTTCTATTTATTCTCATTTTAATTTTTTTGTATTTAATTTTTATCAGGTGATTTTAATTTCTATGGTAAATTACTTTGTTGGAGATTATTTAACAAATTCTTATTTTCACACATAATAGAATTTGTATTTTTGGGTAAATCTTAATTATTAGATTTGGTTAAATCATACATTTTTTAGACATCAAGTTTAGTTTTATAAAGGCTTTATAAGGTTTTCTATTTCATTTAGTAAGTTTCTTTTAATTACTAAATTTATTAATTATATTTTTCTCTCTCTTTCTGTTAAATTAAAATAATTTAAATTAATATACTTAAAATAATCATAAATTTACAATATTTTGATATTCTGATTTTTCAAGACTCATAATAAAGAATGAGCTATCAGAGTTGGACATATTTAGTAGCTTTTTACTGCTAAACATTAGTAGAATATCATTTTAGTATCTTACACATGAAACAAAATTCTTTTAGTTAAAGTAAGTTTAAACTCTAAATGAGTTCAAATTAGTTGGTTCAACCTCCATAATTATCCTTGGTTTTAAAGACTATCTAATAAAAGCTTGATCTTCACAAACTAGATTTATTTCATTCTTTGGAATAATTTGAAATTGCTGATCAATCTTTTAATGCTTTTAAATATATTATTTCATTCCTTAATGATCCTTGACTAAACGAAACTATGCAAGATTTTAATATAACTCATCATCATATTTAAAATGAATTATTTTATTATTTTGGATACTATTTGTGAGTTGCTAGCTTTTAAGGTGTTAAATCCTAAGGTCTTCTAAATCTTAATAAACTATTTAAGTCTGTAAATCTTAATTTAATTTATTCTCTTCTATTATAAAATAAAATTTAAGATAATCTTTCATTTCACTTTACTTGAATTAGATCATTCTTTAGTAGTTAGAATAAATTCCATAAAACTAACTTTAACATCTGCAGAAATCTTATTTCCTATTGAATTTTTGAGTAAACTCACTATTATCTTTTACCAATTTAATGTGATAAAAATTTTTTGGGCACACAAGAAACTTCAACATATCATCTTTATTTATTAACAAAAGATTAAATTCTCCTGAATAAAATAAAATTATCTCACCATGCTTAGCTGAGAACTCTTTAAGTATAACACATTCAGTCAGGTGATAAATAAACTCTTTAGCACTATTAAATACATGAGTTTGATCTTCTGAAGGGCATCTAAATATTTTTTACTATTTTAATTATATCATTTTAACTTATTAAGAGTTTATTTTTTAAAAATCTTTATTAATTTTAAAAATTTAAATTACTTTATTAAAGGTATTATTTAAGCTGATTTTAAGTTTCATAATTATCCAACCAAAATTTACTTTAAATCAAAAATTAATTAATTAATTAAAAATAAACTAGATAAACCTTAGTTTACAGTCCACCTCTCAAATTTTTACCCCTTCAACCAACCTTATAAGCAAATTTTAAAAGTTCCATAATTTCTTAAAATGGGTAAAAATATTTCTTGCTCTTAATTGATGAAGGTCTACAGTTGTTCACATTTCTTTTCTTTCTTTCAAATGTTATTATATTATTGTAATAAATTTTAAACTCAGGAAATAGTAGATAGCTTACGAGACATAAATTAATCTTTAGGTATACATTAATAGTCAGTAGCTTGATTTATAAATAAATGTAGGATGAAATAAAATATGCTAATTTCAATTAAAGAAAATAGAAAATCATTTAATTAAATTGAAGAATTTCATTTAAAAAATTTTTTTTAATAGGAAATAATATAAATAAAACAGAATTTTTATTTCAGAATGATATTTTCGTATTATGGTCTTGGTCGACTTAGCTGATTAGATTGAGCAGTTATTGTTAAAAGTTATCATTTTGTTTGATTGCATCTTAACTAAGCTTTGTTGAAAGTCCATTATTTTGTTTAGAGTACTTTCCATAAAAATAATTACTGTAATTGAAAAAATTTTTCTTTTCATTTTCTTTTTAAGTGTTTTGAAGACTTTAAATGAAAATTTGTCTTTCCATCTCATCTTCTTGCTAGAGCATTTTATCAAGAGAGTATTTAGGCTTATAGGTGATACTAGATAGTTAACCCATCATTTCAGGTGGAATTCTTAGTCCTTAATTCTGTTATTTTTACTATCTGATACTTTCTTCTTATATTTCATTAAGCTTTTGTATAGTTTATTGAACTTCATTTGTAGATTTGATTCTCAATTCCTTTCTTTTAGATAGTGGAATATCCTTTATTTAGTTATATCCTTCGCCTTCTTCATCATCTTCAAAATTATTATCAATATAATTGTTGTTTTACTAAATGTCTATCTTAGCCTGAGATTAACTCTTCCCAATACTCATTTTACTTGTTTACTTATTTAAACTTAAGGGTTCTTTTTTGTCTATTTTTAAGCTTGATAGTTTTTATAATTGATATTCATCATTCTAATTTTTATCACCAAACTCAATTTATCTTCTGCTATTTACAGATCTAGTTCGATAAAGTTATTGTTGAGACATAGGCTTATTTAAAGGTGTCTTAGAATTAGTTGAATTCGGCATAAACTAACTGCTTGTTTAGTTGAAAAATTTAGATCTAGAAGTTTTATTAAAATCATAATTGTGTTCTCCTGTGAATTTAGGTGAAATTACATTTTTTAAACGAAACTATTATTTTGGCAATATTTTTTCATTCATTATTTTCTAAAAATGGTATTATTTATAATCAATTATTTGCATTAATTTATCTTAAGGAATAGAAGACAATACTTTCCTTAAAGAAAGTCCTCTCCTGTCCATAATTTCTTTAGAGATTTTCTAACTTCCCATGATGTGATTTTACAATTCAATCATTTACTATTTTGTATGTGAAAAGAATTTACGTTAAGTGTTATCTATTAATAGCACCTCTTCTCTATTTTATTTAATTCGATTTTGATTTGCATTATTTTCTTTCATTATTTATTCTAGTTTTTCTGTGCGTTATTGCATTTTTTGTTCTTCTAACTTCTCTCTAAGCTATTTATAATTTTTATATAAGTCTTAATTGTCCTCCTCACTATCAACATTTTAAATTTTGGTTGACATATCTTTAGCATACTAACTCATATGAGTTGGAATTGAGTAGGTTTAATTTTGTGTTTAATTATTTGCAATATTTGGCTATGAAATTGTATTTTGTTGAAATGCTTTACGTTTTTATTTTCTCTCTTCCATAATATTGGGTACCTTTATCCTATTAAGTTATACATATCCATCATTCCACAAGAAAAGAGAATTATGCTTTCTATCTATAGGCATACACTATTTAGTTTACTCATTTTCTTCACTGCAAACTTTATTATAATTTTATATATATGTCATAGGAGATGGCAATCTTTGATACTTTGTAGTTTCAGAGCCTTTTAATTTGCTTGCACGATGAAAATCCATTTTAAATAATTATCAAATAACAGTAAAAATAATTCCCAATATTCAACAGTTGAATTTCTAATATATTTTATTCAAAAATATTTAAAAACAAGTAATTCCTTGTTATTATTAGATAGATGTTTATATTTTCTAAGTTGTTTCAATTACTTATTTATTTATTAATTAATAATCAAGAATAAAAGATATTTTTACAATTTCAATTAAGAAAGGTGATTGACTTCATACTAAAATTTAATATTGCCATTCAAAAAAATAAAATCAAATTACAATTTTGCAAGAAGGTCAGTAAAATTAGAAGTTTTAGAGAGTCAAATTGAAACTCTATATAAATTTGATGAATAATTTCCATAAGATGCATGAACCTAAATGTAATCAAATTTTGCTTTTTTGTGAAAATATTTATCTTTCAAATTTTATTTTAATATTATTTCTTACTCAAAGAAGTAAGACCTAGTTTTAAGTTATTCTTTATTTTTTGAGAATTTGATATTTTTTATAAAATACCTTTAGAAATTTTAAAATAAAGAAAGAAAGTTTTGTTTTAAATTTTTATGAACTATTTCTATATTAAGTAAGAAATATTTTTATGTTATTTTTTATTTTTTTAGTTTTTTCTTTTTGTACATTTGAAGTTTTATTATGAGTAAATGAAGACACACACAAGAAACATAAGTAAATTTAAGTAATTTTTATTTACTATTCAAGTTATTTTTTTTTGTTCTTTCTTTTAGTGAATTTGAAGTTTTTGATAAAAAAAGTGAGTGAGTGAATGAATATTTACATAAGAAACATAAATATAAATATGTTTAAGTTTAGTTTTAAATTTGTTATTTGTTAATTTTTATTAAAATAATTATAATTTATTATTCAAATTTTATTTTAAATTTTTATGAACTCTTTCTTTTTAAGTTGGTGAGAAAGAAAGAAAGTAAATAATATTTATATGTTACATTTTTTCTTTTTTCTAATTATTTTTCTTCTTAGATAATAAAAATTTCAATTTTTGTATCATAATACTTCTATTTCATTTGCTTGCTGCTTAGGAGTAGGAGTCTCATCTATATTGTAATATGACCATTTATGCTATAATTCTATATGACAGTTCTATTCACTTTACTTTAATTTAAATTCGATAGGATTTGATGGAATATTTATAAGTTTTGGCTACATGCATTAATATCTCCTTTTATTAATTTAAATAATAAAAATTTAAATTTAAATCTCTTTGTAAAAATTATTTTTACTTTTATCTAACTCTTTCCCAATCTATTTCAGCAAACCAAGGATGTTATTTTACTTCTTCTGCATCTCTCTCAAATCCTAATCTTGTTTTGTAGTTCTTTTTCAGTAGCTTTTAAAATTAAATATTATCACTAAATGCTTCACTAAATTTAATGATATATACCTAAATAAGGATGCTCTTGCTTTCCTCTGGAAGAGATTTTGGAAGTCTTAAGGGCTGTGTTTGAATATCATTAAAAAGCTATTTGCAATCACTTGAAAAATAAGGAGGTCTACCAATTAAAAGCTCATAAATTATAACTCCTAAGCTATACCAATCAACCATTTTGTTATGACCATTACGTCCAACTATTTCTGGTGGAAGATATATTGGAGTACCACAAAAGCTAGAAGTCATAGCATTTACACCCTTTTTAGCTAGGCCAAAATCAATTAGATGAAGATTTCCCTTTGCATCAAAAACGACATTTTCTGGTTTTAAATCTCTATAAATAATATCATTTTTGTGTAATTCTTCTAATGCCAGAACTATTTAAGCAGCCCATATCTTGACTTAAAATTCATCTACTTCTATATCTTTTTCCAAAATTCTTCCTAAATCTCCACCTTAATCTATATTAAAATAAATATTATGAAAATTAAACTCTCTTAAATGTTATATATTCATTCAATTTTTTTTTGTGTTGGGTAAATAAAATAAAAATTTTTCAAAAGAGATTTTATTTAATTGAATGATTTAGAAATAAATATGGCTCTAAAAAGGGAGTTTGAAATGTTTAAATTGATTTAGAAATTATCAAAAGAAGATTTGTTGAAATAATGATGAAAAAACTTACAAAAATCCATAAGCAAAAATAAATGAGTCTCATTTTAGAAAGTTAAATGAAGTTTAGCAACAAAAGGATGTTTGATATCTTGCATAACTGACTTTTCAAACTCAATGTATTAAGCTAATTTCTTTTTCTTTAGGGCTTCTTTTCTAATAATTTTCAAAGCATAGAATTTTTATGAAGGGTCATCTAATTCATCATTGTTTTTATTTAATAAAAATTATAATCTTTTTATGTGGGCAGCTGTTTGCTCAATATTATTTTCAACTTATTCTTCCTTATTATCATCTCTAATCATGACATCAGTCTATCTTCCATCTGCTACAGAGATAATTGTTTACTAATTTGAATTTTCTTTATTTTCTGACTATTTAGCTCTACTATTCAAGTCATTTTTAATTTTTTCGATAACACTTTATTCATTGCTACTCTAACTATTTGATTTATTTGTAAATTTAACTGCATTCTCATTGATTTTTACTAAATAAACTTCTCCAAAAGATCCTTCACCTATTTTTCTGTAAAAAGTGAAATCATCCATATTTACTTTACGTCTTAACTTAATAGGATCACTCAATTTTTGCATCCTCTCTTATTGAGCTTTAAACTTTTCATTATATTCCTTTTAATTTTCTATTTATTTCTTAACATTTTAGATAAATTTAATGAGTTTTCTTCTTTTTATCTACATTTTTAAAATTTAATCTTATCCATAAAATATTCCATCAATAACCACTGGCTTATATAAAGTTTATTAAGCTTATTTCTCTTTTGTTTAATCTTCAGGTTTATGATTATGTCTATTTAAACTATATAGATTTTATAAAGCAATTTTACAAAAATTGTAACAAAAGATATGAATGAAATTTACTCTTTGAAGTAATAGTAATTATCTTTACATTTTTAAATGAGTTAACTAACTCTATCTTTACGAGAGTTTTTTGCAAGTTTATTGGAGTTTGAAATTTAGGTCCTAATGTATAGTGGTGCATTTTGTGCTATTTAATTTTGTAAATTCATCTTCTTTTCTAATAGCTTTTGAATATGGTAGTTAGTAGTAACTTCATATGGGGTAAGTTTTTAATTGTTTGCTAAATGGATATTAGCTTCATAGTTAAGTAATATTTCAACACATTTCTCACTGTTGTTTAATGCAGCATAATAAAGAGGAGTACAATCATTTAAATCTTAAAAATTTTTTAAACTTGTATTCTTTGATAGTAAGAAAGACAATATTTCAGGGTTATTATGCATGCAAGCATAATGTAGACCAACTCTTTTATTTAAAGAATTAATTACTGAAGGGTTGCTATTGTAATCATTAACTAATTTTTTTAGCAAATCAATATTGTCAACCATACAGCACATCAGCATGCAGTTCATTCCCTCTTCATTCCTAAAATAAAAATGAAAAATAATTAAATTCTGATGGTAATATTAGAAAAATATTATTAAATATTTGATCAGAAATAAATGTTTAATTGCTAATCTCTTTGTTTCTCAACTTATCTATCTATCTATAATTAATTTTCTTAGTTATTCTCTCTTATGAAAATTAAAAATAAAATATAAAAGAAATCCTCCTCCTTTTAAAGTTGTAGTAAATTATTATTTTATAGATTAAATACTTTAATAATATCTTTGCAGCTCAGCTCATTCAAGTGCTTAACGCACAAAACGACTATAGCATATACCAAAGACTGACCAAATATTATTCTTTAAAACTTAAACTTAAAATTGCTTTATTTACTTAAATGTAACATCTAAAAGTCCTTAGTGAAATGTTGGATTCATCATTTTATGAATTTTTTCCTTTTTATTCTACTTAATAGCCTCTAAGAATATAACATTATACTTTTTAGAATCTAACCTATTTTTGATTATAAAATACATGTTTTAATTCATGCTTATGGTTATTTAAAGCCTTAATGATTGCTTATTTTTTATAAAAGAATCTATAAAGTACATACAAAGTCTCATCATAGTTAAATGTTTCATTCAATATAGAATTTTTGTCATATTTTCTAGCTTCGTCACTGTCATTATCATCACTAATTTCATTCAAAATATTATCTAACTAATGTTAATCTTCTAATGTCCTAGAACCATCTTTATCACTATTTCTTAAGTGATTGATAGCATTCTTTGCTTTTTAGCTGGATTAAATAACTTGATTTAGAATTTCATCACAGCTATTATTTTAGTAATCATCACCTTCGTATTTGAAATTGTTAAAGAAAGACATTTCTTCACTTTACATAGAATCATCTGGGTTATACACAGATTCAAAATCAGATTCAGACATTGCTACATTCATTTTATTGAGCTGATATAAATATTTGCCAAGTATAAAAATCTAAAATCTTATTCACTTAAGATGTATGAAAGTTAATTTGTTAATACTTTCTTACTTTCTTTATTCGTTTCTTGCTTGATTGATTTATTGATAGAAAAATAATTAACACTTTGGTAATTTTTTTTTGATTTTAACTAATAAAGTTTTTTATAGTGTTATAAACCCTAAGAACAAACAAACAAACTAAAAAACCACTATAAGAAAATTAGCATCTGAACATATATTTTTTTAATTACTTGTTAAAGATTGCTTACAAAACTAAAAACATAGAAGAGACCTCAATAAACATAATAAGTTAATTATTCATTAAATTCTGCTGAAAACTTATTTATTTTTAAAGAATTACTTTATTTCAACTTTTTAATTTTATACAGATAGAGTCATCAAAGATTTTTTGTTGTAATCCATCATTATACTTAAGTTAAGCCATCAATCAAGTCATTTTTTAATTAATTGTCAGCACTATTAATAGATATGATGGAATATTCATCAAAAATATTAATTATTAAAATAACAAATCTTCAAAAATAAATTTCTGCCTTTAACAATGTTTTTCAATTTTATTTTAAAATTCAAATTAATTTTTCTGAACTTATAAAATCAAACCTTGCTTTTAATTTTATAGTTTTAATTCAATTTAATAAACAAAAATATTTGATAATAAATCCATACAGTAAATTTTAAAATATTATTATTCAAATAATTCATTTCAAAAAATACTTCAAACTCTTGTTCATTCATAATTTAAATTTTTAATTTACTTTAGCTTGTAATTAGTTTCTTAGACTTGAAATTATTATTCATATATTTACTTTATTCTTAATATTGAACAAGTTTTCTTTTCAATTTTACTAGTAAATTTTTTATTAAAAATATATTTTGTTACTTTCAGAATAAATGATTGATTACCAATAATAGGAATAGCTATAATTCAAAGACCATAACATCAGAACAGTTCTCAATAATAATGAAATTTCAACAAAAAAAATTCCAAAAATATTATTTTAAAAAGAAAAAAAAATTAGAAAGCAAATTTTAGCTTTGTCTGTCTTAAATTATATACTGGAATTGTAAAATTTTTTGATAGAATAATAAAAATTATAGTTTTTGATTGATATTTTTTTCTATTGAAAAATAATTTCCTATTGAAATTGAAATTATTTTAGAATGAACTATTTTACATTTATTTATTTATCTCTTTAAATTCAACAGAATATTGAAATCTAACAAATTATTTTAATTAAATAATTTTGATTCAAAAAATAAATAATATTTGAGAAAAAACTTTTATCAATTATCAAACTTTGCTTTTATATATGTGATGATTAATAAGTTTGTTTCTTTGAATAAGTAATTTAAAATATTAATATTTCTAATATGAAAAAGATACACTACAATTAATTACATCGTTTTTTAAATTAGTAATCAAAAGACCAAACTTATTTCTTTTTTTAAACATTAATTAATTTATGAGCTTTTTCACTGGATTTTTTTGGTTTAAAGTTTAATAAATTAAAATGAAAAATGTGCTTCAATAAAAAAATAATATCAAGCAAGAAAGGAAACTTGTTTTTTCAAAAAAATATTTTTACAGTTTTTAAAAAAATAAAATATTTAGTTTTTGTAGAATTTAAATATTTTTTTGAGTGATTGATGTAAAATATTAATTAATTTAGTAGAATCTCAATACTTATAAAACAAAAATAGAAGCTATATAGTATAAACAATATCAATTTATATAAATATTTTAATTAATTTCAAAGTCTAGGTTACATAGCTGGAGCAGTTAGTTCAATGTGAATACTTGCAATTACTTCATTACCTTATAAAAGTACAGCATCAACAATATCACCGTTTTTGATAAGACCTACACCACCAGGAGTTCCAGTTAAGAAGAGATCACCAGGATTAAGAGTCATAAATTCAGAACTATAGCTAATTAATTTATCTACTTTGTAATGCATAGAACCAGTTAAATCACGTTAGACTACTTTACCATTTATCTTTAGTTCTAAGGTTAAATTATGGGGATCTCTAACTTTTTCAACAGGAATGAATTCACTAATAGGGAAGAACTTATCTTAACCTTTAGCCAAATCCCAAGGTAAACCTTTTTCTCTGGAGGAGAGGAAATACTATTTATCAGTTAAGTCTAAGCCAAGGAAATAGCCACCAACATGTGTGAGGGCATCTTCTTCTTTAATGTTGCGACCTCCTCTTCCGATCATAACTCCGAGTTCAATCTCATGGAGAACATCACGACCATTGTTAGGGAATGAAAATTGAGTAACACCAGGAGGAACAATTGAACTGAAGGGCTTCTAGAAGATGATAGGTTCAGCAGGAGGCTATTCATTGGCACCAAGATAATTCTTACCAATTGCAATAATTTTGTTAGTGTTAGGGTTGATAACTTCACGGAATAATTTCTCCATTTATTTATTTGTTTTTTGATGAGCTATGACTATATTAATTTATTAATGTTTCTGATCGACTGAGAGAGTTAAGGACTATAATCTAAATAAGTATGAAAATGAATTCTACTTTTTTTTAGTTTTTTAATAGATATTTATTTTTTAAAAAATAATGATGATGATATGAAGGATGTAGACAAGAATTTAAAACAAGGAAGGATTATCAATGACTTACTGATATATTAAATTTATATCTATTTTATAATGAAAGCATTATGCGCAATATATAGTAGAAGATTTTGTAAAATAATACGCAATAACTTAATACGAAACTTAAGGCTAATTTGCATCAAAGCTGAGCTTAATCAGTTTACAAATTAAATAAATAAACTGGGCATTAAAAATTTCAAAAAAAAAAGAATAAAGCAAATCATTTGACAATGTCTTCCCATACCTTTTAACAATATACATGCTTAGTACAATTCATATTTATTTTCTCTAATACCTATATTATTCAATATAACAAGCATGTATTTGTTTAACAAACTCTCTTTCCTTCCTAATATTTTTAAACTAAATTGTAAACATATCAAAAAATTTACAAAAATTTTTAATTGGTGTTGATAAAAATCAAAAATTTAGAAATAGTCCGTCAGATAACCCTTAACTATAGTAAATTAATACAAAAATTAAGAAAATTTACTAAATAAATACTCTTCACTAAGAGATGTTATCAATTTATGATCATAAAATATTGGTATCTCATATCCATGTTGCGTCTTAAAGTGCATCATTAATTTTTTATATTCAGTCATTTTTAATTTATTTCTTGATATTTTATAACTATTTTTAGGACTCACTCTAAACAAAAAAATAATTCAATATTTTAATTTATTAAAAATACTTTCAAACAGTAAAAGCATTTTGAATTTACAGATATTTTGAAGAAGGGATAATTTGCAAATAGATAGTGAATGGATAGTAAGTGAGATATAAAGCCAGAAGACATACTTACTTGAAAACTTGATGTTCTTCGAATCAATTTTAGTTTATAATATTTTAATAAGACATCTTAGCTTATCTACTTTTAACTAAATTAACTTATTAATTTTAAATAAAAAAATTATTAGAAATGTAATTTAAAGCTATTCATTACATTATATAATTTCATAAAAAAATTGAAGATGCTATTTTCAAAGAAAGTATTTACTAATGAATTATGTATGTGATGAGTAAGAATGATATTTATTTCATTTGATACGAAATTAAAATACATTTTAGATTATTTACTAAGATTAATTTAACTAATATAAAAAATTTGTTAGAAATTTACTTTGAACCTATTTATTCTATTAATCAAAAAAAATTTGTTAAGAAACTGATTTTGTTTTTTATAAAAAAAATATTTAATTAAAAATTAGATGTCAACAAAAGTTATTTTTAGGATTTTAAGATTTTTTGATTTTCATTAAAATTCCAAAGCATTTCTCCTAATCATAAGAAATAAAACTTATTTTACAAAGAAAACAACTTAAAAATTAACCTTAATTTAAACAGGAGTTATGTTAACTTCAATTTACAAAAAATATTTTAAATTATATACTTACAATTAAATTTCCTTATTAGATTAATTTTTTTGTTGGAGAAATAGCTAATGAAGAAGATTTAGTATTTCCCAAATTTTTGATTCAACAGGATTGATAAAACAAAAAAATAATTTGAAAATAATTTTATAATTTTTTTACTTAAAAAATATTTAACTCTTTCTTTGTGGGATATTAAAATAATATTTTACCCCTTAATTAAATTTAAGATGAAATTTATTTCTTGATTTAATGTATTAACATAAAAAATTTTGAAATACTGTAGAATCTCATTAATTAAGGCCTATCGATTTTAATTTCAAATCTGAAAATTTGGCCTTATAATTTTTTTTCTCAAAAATCGACTTTAATTAACGTAGGCCTTAATTAATTAGTATCTACAGTATCTTAATTTAATTTTTAATTCTCAGATATTTAAAATTAAAATTTATTTTTACGTTTTATTAAATAATTCTTCAAAAAAGAAATCATTTTATTTTTCTTATAAATTCATATTGATGTGATTTAGTAATTCTTTTAGGCAGTATTTTTATTCCATTAAATTTTTTGACATTTCTTTGCATGAACAATAAATAATTTTGAAAAATTGATTTCATTTATTATTTTGGATTAAATTTTTTCAATTTTTATTTTGTCTACCTCCAAAAATAAACAAAAATAAAAAATACATAAATTTCTTAATCAAACAGTTAACTTTATCATAATTATTATGATTGTTACTTAAAAATTGTTGCTCTATCAAAATTCAACATAGAATTTTTTTTAGCCTTCAATTATTTAGAATAAAAATTTTATTTTATGTTTTAGTATTTCAAATTTCGAAAAAATATAAAATTATATTGAGTGATCTTTTGGATTTTTCTTAGTGAAGGTTATTATCTTTTTGGTATGATAAAAAAAGAAAAAGAATAGAAAGAAAGACCAAATTTAAAGTAAAAATAAAAAGTATGATAATTAGGAGACTTATGATCGTTTTTTAAAAACATAATATGAATATTTTGCAGAGAATTACTATTTGTAAAATTATACATTTTAAAAGTAAACTGAAAGCATTTATTTAAGGGTTTTTATGAGCTTATCAGAAATAGATGCACTTTATTATTAAAAGAAAATAGATAAGTAAGTATTCAAATATCTATTTATCTTTAACTTTTTATTAATTAGACAGACTATCATTAAAAATAAATTTAAATTATCAGATAAAAAATGAGTTTTACAGAGGCATTTGGGGTTGCTTAAAGTGAAAAAAAGATCAAGAAAATTATTTCTGAAGATACTTTACACATGAAGCTTGATTAGTTAATAATAAAATAGCATTAAAGCTAAAAAAATTATCTAGATACTGATTCTTAATCTAGTGGATTCTTTTCCAGTGAAGATGAAATTCAAAATAAAAGTCATTACAGAAATTGTTTAACGCATAAATAAGAAAAACTCACTATGATGTGTAGTGATTTATATTGCCAAAAAAAGGGTCCTATTTGCCATGTTTGTTTACTTGAAGACCATTCAGACCATTTAGAAAAGACAGGAAATTTAGATTATTATCTACGTTAAATTGATTAGTATCTTAAATAACATAAAGTTGGATAATCAAAGTAAGAAGATATTAATGATATTTTGATTGATTTTAAATTCCTAATAGATTAACAGAAGAAAAAAATTACTCTCTTGCTTGAGTAAATCGATAACCAGGCTAAAGCTTTCATTCAACAAATCAAAGTAATTGCTTTATTTTTTATTTAGTAGGCAAGTAAAATAAGTAAATAAACAATACAATTTATTAGAAAATGAAATAGAAATAATATTCTTTGCTTGATAGTTAGATAGATTTTTATATAAAATATTTAATAATAATTTTAGGAAAATAGTGAAAAAGATACAGCATAAATCATTCATGTAATTAATAGAATACAAGATGACTAAAATAAAATGACTACTAGTACTTATATTAAAGAGATAGGAGACTTAACTTAGTATTTCGAATTCTATTCATAAACAAAATAAATTTATAGAAAAGAAGTTATGAGAGAGCTGTTTTTAAACAAAATATAAAACATGATCAATGATAAAACTGATATAATTTACTAGAATATTCATGGCATTTACAAATCTTTATATAAAATTCTTGATACTCTTAATGAGATTTAAATTTAGAAACATAAAATTCAAGATTTTCCAAAAATTAACCTTGAACAGATAGAAAAGTAGCAGAGAATCAAAATTGCTCATTTAAATTGGATCAGAAATGTAAAAATTTTTATTTTTTCTTAAAGTTTTATCAAGAATTTCTGTGAAATTTTTACTTAAATTTATTATTTTGGACTAGGTTATAACTTTTGAAATGACTGATTATGAGATAGATAAATTGGGAATAAGAAATGAGATTATAGATAATGTGTGTATAGTTTCTTGTAGTGATGATATGACTATTAAATTTTGGGTTAACTATGCTGGTGAAGGTCCTTATAATGTATGTTTATATTTATTTCTACATGATACAAACATTTATTGATAAAAAATCAGTTTAGGGTATTGAAAGAAATCAGCTAAGCACATGATAAAGAGATATTCGTTATGAGAGTGTAATTGATGAATAATATTAGCAAGAAAAAGCTTATTCAAACATGCCAAGAATGTTCAAATATTTTAATCACAGGTCAAAACGGGAAAGTAAAAATATGGAATTGGGTTTTAGGTAAATGTGTAAATGAAATACAAACTCGTTCATAGTTCTTGAATGATTTTATTTTACTGGAGAATCCTTAGTCAAGGTAAAAAGAAATATTTGATAAAACTTTGAGTTTTAATACAAATTAATAAAAATAAAAGATTAGTATGCAATAGTGGCGGAAAAAACTTAATTGTTCTTATTGATTGGGCTATATTTGATGGTTTAACTATTAGAACAATACATCCAAAAGAATATGGTAGTGAAATTGTGTCACTGTGCCGTATTGAAAGGAAATCCTCAGCTATAAATAAGAATATTAATATTATCAAAAAAAAAATAGACGCTTTCCACTAATAGATTTTAGAAGAAAATAAATAAGGGAGAAAAAAATAATAAAATTAAATACAAGAAGATAATATGGATGAAAATGAAGATGCTAATGGGGATTTATTTGCAGTCTGCTTTGCTGGAGAAAATGGAGTTGTTAAAGTTTATAACTAGAACGGTGATTGTTTAAATACACTAGAAAGAAAAGATAGGGATTGGGCGGTATGTTTTGAATCCATGAAAGTTCTTAAATATTATCCTAAAGCTACTTTTGGTGAAAACTAAACTTATGCTCTTGTAACCGCCTCTGATAGTTCTACTTTATCTGTTTACACAAATAGAGAGGTAAAGTTACTTTTTAGAAAATTTTATAAAATGCTAAGAGTTTTATTAAAATAAGGTATTCAAAAAAGAAAAAGCTCATGAAGGAATGATTAGAGGTTTATGTGTGTGGGAAGTTAGAGATGGTTTAAATTTAAGAAATATTATCTTGACAGCTGGAGATCAGTAATTAATAACTTTAGTATCATTCATTCAAATAGTATTTTAATTATTTTTTAGGGATGTTTTAATTAAAATGTGGGAAGGTGTCGACGGTTAGCTATTAAGATCTATAAATGCTTCATAATCAGGGTTGAGATGGAGGTCATTAACCTGCTATCAACAAAAAAAAATAGACAAATAAAATGGAACTAAACCATCAGATCAATATTACATTGTTTTTGGGTCAAAACATGGAACAATTTATATATTTGGTGCATCAAAATGATATTTTAATGGTTATTGTTTTTGACTTTATATTTGTTAAGAATTTTTTATTCAAAAACAGTAAAATAAATTTCAGAAAATTATTTTAAATCATCAAATTTATATAAGACATTAGGAGCAAAAAGTAATTCAATTTGATATATATTAGAGATAAAAAGTGAAAGAAATCGAAAGAGGAATTTCAGTGAAAAAAATAATTTTTCTGTGTTTGTAAATAATTTTGAGAAAATTAGATTGGCTTCTTGCTTGTTTGCTAGCCAGCTAGTTAATTTCATATTTGTAATAAAGATTGATAGATAGATAGATTCATTCATTTAGGAAATATATTATATTAAATTTATCTTATATCAATTAACTAATAAGTCTAAAAGTTAGAAGCTTTTTTTTAATAGAATAAATTATTCAAATACATGAGCTAAGAAGAAGTTGCAAAGGAAATAGAAGAAGGTGAGCTCGATGTAAAAGATCTTACTGATGACTTTTAGTTTGATAGGGTTACATTAGACTAAATGAGATCAAGAGATTTAAATGAGGATTATAATATTTTACAATAAGTAGGATCTGGTACTTATGGGTAATTGATTGATTTTTATAGCAATTTAGAGATTGATGAATGAATTTTAAAAAATAGGCTTGTCCATAAGGCAAATAGAAAATCAGTAAGTAATAAACTATATGCGCTAAAGTAGTTAGATGTATCATAAGAAAAGGATGGTGTAAAATATTTAGAAATATGTCAAAAACTTACATTTAATATTTTTAATATTGCACAAAAGTTCCCAATTACAGCACTTAGGGAGATAAAACTTTTACAAAAGCTCGACTAGTAAAATATTTTGAAAATAAATGAAATAGTAACAATGAGAAGTAAGTTAGTTAAAATTAATGGAGTGATCTAAATATTCATAATGTCTTGTTAAAAATAGCAATTCAAGATAAAGGAAAACCTAAGATTACAACTTTCTTAGTTTTTGATTATATGGAACATGACTTTTAAGGTTTAATAAGAAAAAAGTAGACATTCTCATAACCATAGATAAAATGTGTAATGCAGCAGCTATTTAGAGGATTAGATTTCTTACATTAAAATAATGTAATTCACAGAGATCTAAAAAGTAACTCTCATTAACTATTATAAATATCATTCAATTTTGCTTTATTCGTATTCCGCGAACAATCAAAAGTATTTTAATCAAATTAATAGGTGCAAATTTGCTGTTAAATAAAGAGGGTGTTTTAAAAATTGGTGATTTTGGTTTAGCTAGATAAGTTGAAAAGCCTCTTTTACGTCCTCTTACTTCTATTGTAGTTACTCTTTGGTATAGAGCTCCTGAAATTCTTTTAGGTAAAATAAATCATTTCTTTTGGAGAATTTATCATAGTAACTAACAAATAAACAGGTGATAAAAATTATAGCTTTAAGAGTGATGTTTGGAGTGCAGGATGCTTTATGGCAGAGCTTATTCTAGGAGAGCCCATATTCAAAGGCAAAAACGAAAGTTCCTAAATTGAGTAAATATATGAAAAATGTGGATCTCCAGATCCTGATTCATGGACTGGCTTGACAACATTTAAATTTTGGAAAGATTTGCAAGTAAAAAAAATAATTTTAAAACTTAATTATTTATTTGATCAAAATTAAATAATAGCCTAAAAAAGATTATACTGCTTCCTTAATATCATACATGAAATAAAAAGTACCAACTATTGATTCAATTACTTTAGACTTTTTACAAGCTCTTTTGACCATGAATCCAGAAGAAAGATTAGATTCAAATCAGGCACTACATCATGAATATTTTGAAAAAGAACCACTTCCATGTCATCATTCAGAGTAAATTGAGCTTTATCCTTAAATAATAAATAATATAATAATATATGAATAAAAATAGAATGCCTAGAATAGATCAAGACTGCCACTTCTTACCAAATCCATAATCTGCTAACAGTTAAGATCACCTCCCATAAAAAAGACACAATTTCTCTAGTGCTCCATAAAAATCATATAATAAATATTAATCTAATACAACTAATAACTCTTATGGATATAATAATAATAACAACAATTAGCATTAAAACGGATCATATAATAATTAAAATAAGAGAAAAGGCTCTTATGGTAATCATAAACCAAATAAATATGAAGAATAAAACAAAAAATTTAAAAAATATTGAATGTAAATTAAATAAAAGAAAATTAATTTTTAATGTATCATCAGTTAAATTATATGGATATTTAATTTGTTAATTTTAATAATAAAATGAGATTAGAAAGATAAAAATAAATAAAATAAAATGAATTTTATTATTTTACATGAATTATGGAGATAAATTTTAAGTTTGAAATTTAGAAATAGCCCATAAAAAAATGCTTTCTTTTTATCTAATAATTGTGATTTAAAAAAATTAAAACAATATTTCCTATTAGAAAATCAAATAAAATCTACTTTATCAAACTTAAAATTAAATAATAATAAAAAATAACTAGTTCTATCTATTTCCATCCAAAAAATATATTTCTTTTTTTTATTAAAAATAATTTATAAAGCCATAAACTTAAAAAATAAATAATATTTATTCCATCAATACAATTATTAAGATAAATAGTGATAATAATAAATACACCTAATTCTATCTCCATCCAAAATTAGAAAACTTTTATCTTTTTATTCCAAGATAATTTAAATTTATGTTTTTTAATAATTTAATTTTCATTTAAACAAATAAAATAATTTTTAATGGATGACAAGTAGATTAATAAATTATAAAGTGATAAACAAACAAAAATTTAAATAAATTATAAATTTTTTGGTAGAGATACAATAAATTAATCATTAGTGATGATAATAAAAATAATATTATAAAATATTAATTATTTTATTTCTATCAAAAAATTGAATAAATTTCTTAAAGATTTCAAATATCTAGCCAGTTATAATATAGTTATGATGATGGCATTAAAAACAATATTAATTTTCAAATTTAGTATGTGAATACACACACTTAAGTATAATGTGTAACAAAACTACTTAGAAATGCATAATTTATATATTTTAAGAACTATTTCAATTTATCCAAACCCATTCCTCTAAATCAATCAGCAAAAATTATTTTCCATAGTATTATTTACATTATCCGTTTTTTTTAATCAGCTTAATAAATTTAGTAGAGCAAAACGTACAACGAAAATATTAGATAGTAAACAAGCAAAAAAAATAGAAAATTATCAAAGGAGAGTTTTGTCTTTTTATTACTCTAGCATTTCATTAAGACCATATTTCATATTTGTTATCATTGTATTCCCCTTCTCTTTGCAATTTAGCTTCTTATCTCATTTATATTATAAAGTTTAACAATTTCATGAGGAGGATACCAGCTATGACGCTGCATATGCATATAATTAAAAACATTAATTTGCCTACTTCTGGTGGGCTATTAAGCTAATATTAGCAAATTGGACCCACAAATAAAGTTTTACAATAGCATTGCTTTTCATAACAAATTCCATCATTCAAACATTCATCATCTTTTGAACATGTGGATTAAGTATCTTAAAGGAACATTTTATTTGGAATTAATTTTTATGATCTCTCTTCCATTTAATTATAGCTCTCTATTAACTTCTCTGTTTCTTCAAAAACCTATGAAACATAGTCGCTTTTTAAAACTTTTCCATTTTAATTATATATTGTTTTAACACTCTAGGCTGAAGATATGAGAGCCAAAAGAAAAACTATTTGGAAATCTACCTTTTTCATTTTAATATAATATCCTTTTAATACTATTTTTAAGTATTTTTTGTTTATTAAATCTTCTTTCTTTAATCAAACAAAAACAGTGTGTGTTTTTTAGTAAAACTTTTTAAAAATATGCAAAATTAAAAATTAAACTTCTATCATTATTTTTAATGAATTAATCAATCCGTTTTGAAAATATCAAATATTAATTTATGATTGATTAATTAATTTGATAAATACAAATCTATATTAGAATTTTTTACAACACAGTTTCTGTTTCTTACTACTATTTATCATTTAGATTTTACTTGTTTCTAATAATTTAATATATAAAAAACCTATTTTATTTTATGAAATATTGATTAATAAATTATTATTATCATTTTTATGTATAAGTTGAATGCATGTTTATTATTTATTCTTTGATTATTAAATTAGGATTAATCAAATACTAATGATGATGCTTAAAATAAATTTTGTATTTAAAAACTCAAACCATTTTTACATGATAATATTTAAATAACACTACTCTTATTTAGATTTATTAAAGTACAAAGCATTCAAAATTTTTTAACTAAAACAGATTACCATTTTCTAAGTTGTTTTACTTAAAAACTATATGAATTAAGAAAGTTTGAACATGTATTGTCATTTTTAAAAATAAAGAAGAACAAAGTATTTTAGTTATTAAAATAATAGTAAAATTGTTTTGATTTGATAGGTTTCATGATATTTGTTTTTTAATTTAAAAGTACTATTTATTAATAAAATAAACTTTACAATCTTATAAATGTCTATTTTAAACTTTAAAAAAATCCTCACCATTTGAATATCTTGAAAAAGATTTTTGGATTAGAATATCATTTATTCAAAATTTTTATTAGATTATTAGATTTAAATTTGTATGTTTTTTAACTGAATAAAAATGTCACAAAATATTGAGTAATATTTAAAATAAAACCATTTAAGTTAAAAAGAATAGTTAGAATAAATACAAAGACTTTAATATTTATTTACTTCGTTGTTTGCTTGTTTAAATTTTTACTGAAAATAAATCTAAATAAGTAAAATATACATACACTATTTTTAAAGGATAAATATTTATATTTACTTTTACATTAACAAATTTTCATTTTAAAAAATATTTTTTATAATTTAAGTTTATTATGAATATTTTAATGATTAGAGATTGTCTATTTTTTAATAGAAAAATTAGGGGATTGTTAAGTATTCACATTATTTTTGATCATAAAATTTATGCAGCTTAGCTAGCATTTGATTCAATTGCCTTGTTCGTATTGACAGTTTCTATTATAATGTGATGCGTAAACTGAATATGCATTTAAAGTGTCTTATGCAAATAGTAAGAAGAGGAAGAACAATCAATCAAAGTCAAATGAGATTGTTTTCTATAAAAAATTTTTGATAAATTAGTTAAGGAAAGTACTAACTGGGTTAAAAGTTTTCAAAAGTTTATTAATCAAAAGATTGAAATAATTCTAAAAAAAAAATAATTGAAATGGATTCTAAAACTGACATTAAAAAACATCTCAAACTTCAATACGATATTATAACAAACAAGATTTTAAAAACTGATTTAAATACTCATAAACCTCCATTTATTCCTTTCACATTTTCAGAATGGAGACGTGATGCTTTTAATTCTCTTGAAATCGAATTTGAGAAATTATCTTTTGCTGAAATGTAAGATGCCAAAAGATAATTTATTAATATGATTGATGGAGATTTACTCTACAGTTACCAAAAGAAAATGAAACAACCTTATTTTGAACTTGTATTTTATGACAACTATGCCATTCCTAAAGGATTAGATTTTTAAGCTGCTAGAAAAGATTATCATTTGTGTAAAAAATTTTTAAAAATATCATTTGATTTTTATTATTTAATAACTTCCATTTTGAACATGCAAAATAATTAAATAAATATAAAATAGTCAAAGACTTAGAAGTATTAGCCAACTAAATATCAGAGTGGTGTATTCAAATAGAAATCAGTGCAGATTTGGTTGATAGAGCTGAACTCTATAACTACTTTTCTTGTGAAAAAGAAGAAAAACAAATTTACAAAGATTTAAAGGATTAATTATAGGCAAGCTCTAGTAGCACTGTAGGAGAAAAAATTAGAAAGTTTTTCAAGAGTACCATATCCTACAGTATTAAGAGTCTCAGCAACATAGTTTGGACCAAAGGAATAGCTCTTTCAAACATATCTATGGGAGCTCTCATCTTATTATATTACTCCTTCATTGGAACATCATCTTTACCAGTGCAAATTTTGATGCCCAGAATGCAAATTTCCTGGCTAGTAAATAGCTAATGAATGAAATTACTTAAAAAACTAATTATTTTTTTAAAAATCAGGTAGGTGGCATTGTAGGTTCATATGCTTTAAATAAAGTTGCTGACTCAATCGAGCGCGGTGAAGTGGCCAACAATCTCACTAAAATAGCAGAAATTTTCAAGGAAATTACTCTTAATTTGATCGAATTTAATGATAATTGTGAGTATTCTATTTAAGATTGCACACTTTCTAGGACAGAAGAAGAATTACAAACTAAGTGTCAAAGTATTTTAGAATATTTATTTTTTTTACATCAAATTAATTTAGAACTTTTATCTAAATTTAATCTAAAAATAATTAGAATTAAGAAAGGTGATTAGATAACTGTTGGATAATGCTGAGAAATTGACTGAAATTAAAGAAAGAGTCTCAAAGCTTAGACATCTTATTGAAAAAGAAGATGACGAGGATGATGACCTAATATTAATTGAGCTTGAAGATACTCAAAAAGACCAAAAGAATGAAAAAGAAAAATTATAATGATTCATTCAACTCCAAATATTTTAGAGAACTAACTAGCTAATTATTTTTTAAGATTGATTGAATTACTTTATATTAAAGAAATAATATAATGATTAAATTTAATAATATATTAAATAGGATAATAACCATAAATACTACTACCTACCTACATAAATAAATACAATATACTTAATTTATTATAAAACTATCTACTTCATATATTTTCTATGTTTATGTTTATCTACTTTAAATCTTTGCTATTAGAAATCAAAATCTCTTTTGCTTATTGATATGTTATTCTTGATACCCAATATAAAAATTCTTCTCAAACATCATTAATAATTAGGCTAAATATTTCCAAATTTCTAAGATAAATAAATACTAGAAAAGAAAAATCAGAATTGTAAAGATTAAAAGATTTGCAAAATATTTAAAAGACTCATCTGTATCCAAAAAGATTTATTAATTGAATAACTAAATATTAAGGAAATTCTAAAAATTGTTAAATATGATTGAGATCATACACTATCTGCATATTTACACATACAGTAATTTACAAAAAAAACTAATAACTCTATATCTTATTAATTTAATAACTTCATATAAAAGATTTTTGTTAGAAAGTAAATACTAATTTTTGTTTAAAACCTGAAGTTTCTCTTCTTCATAAACAAATAAAACTTCTTCTAAAAAAATTAATTATTCACTTAACTATTTTATGAGAAATGAACTTTTGTTAATAATAAGATATTCTTTTCAAATTATATTTTCTCTCAGTCTGCAAAACATTTATTGTAGTTTACAGAAAGATTTTGATATTTACTCAAATCGTTTTCAAAATATTAATACATAAACTGAAATTTACTCACAGTTAATAAAATTAACTTTCTTTAAAATGAAGATACGTGTCTTGCTATTTATACCCCTAAAATATAAAGAAGAATTTAAATAAAAAATACCACAAAAAAATGAGCAAATTTAATAAATACACCAAGATTAGTTCTAATTTGAATTTTCTAAATACAAAAAAATCTAAAAAAATAAAATAAATAAAATGAAATTATAACTTAAATATAATTTAAAAGTTTCATTTTCTTTTTTATGAATAAAAAAAGTGAAACAACTTTATTTTAGTAATTTAAAGTATGGCTTTTTAGAGTGTATTTATTATTGATCAATAAAAATAAATTTATTGTTTTTTAATTTAATTAAAATCAGATTTGAATGATTTTTACATGAGTTAAAAAGAGTATAAAAATTAATTTAAAATTTAACATAAATAAAAAGATGAATAAACAAATACTAAAATCCTTTGTTGTATTTTTAACTTGCTTGGTTGATTTATTTATTTGTTGCTTTATGATGTTCATTCAATCAATTTGGTAATATTTGTTATTCTTTTCTTAGTTTTGATTGATTTTATTAGGGTCTTCAAATAATTTATTTTATTGTTACTATTGCTGATTATTAATACTTTCATCATCTATTTCATTTTCACTGGATAATGATTCTTCACTTTATTATTTATCGTTTTGTGGTTGTCTAGGCTTTTTAGTGTATTTTTAGAATCTATTCTTTTTGTTTTTATTTTATTCCTTACTTTACTCATATTCTTATTTACATTCATTGAATATCTAAGCTATTTATTGTTCAAATAGCTCTAAGGTATTTAATACTTCTTGAGGTAAGTTTAAGTCTTTGGGAAGAGCAACATCTTGCAATTTGTATTCTATGAAATTGGGAATAGATTCATATTGAGAGCTAGAGTCTTCTTCTAGATATTCTTATATATATTTTTCGAAATCCTTAATGCTGATCATAACAAAAGGTTGATTTAGAATTTTGGAGAAATGTCTTTTTAAATAAGTGATACCTCTTTCTTCTCCTTTATAATTGCATTAACTTTAGTTTACAAAATTGATTAATGTAGCAGAGGAAGTTTCTATGTTGTTAAGTTTAGCATCAAATATCATTTAATTAACTAGAGCATTTCTTTCTATATAAGGCTAGTACTTAATTAAAAATTGACGCTTAATAAGCTAAAACATTAAATCAATTTTGGAGTTGTATTTGATATTCATATTGGGGTCAACAATGTTTATGTGAATGTTAGAAACAAATTTAGAAATATCTATGAAAGGGACAGTCTTCTTCATATGGAACTCAATAAAATTATTTATTTATTAGGCATTTTAAAGCAATGTCATACTTGAATTGATTTATTGATCTACATATTTATCTATATCAGCTATAAGATTATTACAGTAAATAACTGATGAAGATAAAATATCAAGATCAGTTTACTCAATTTAATCAAAGCGAATTTAGTTTACCACATAGCTCCATAAATTTGAAACGCTGAAATTTAATTTAAGTAACAAGAGACGAGTGAGTTTCATTGATTTTTCACTTAAAACACGATATTCTTGTTAATTGAGGAACTTTCCTTTAGATTATTGCTGTTTATTGAATGAAATTAAGAGCTATTGTGTCTTTTGATATGAAACATATTCTTATTTAATATTACTCTTCACCTTGGTTGAAGATAGAATATGTAAAGGCTTCTAAATTAAGAATTGATCAGAGAGAATTTAATACATGCGAGCAAACATTAAAAAGCTAGCTTTAGGAAGTATTTTAGCATATTCAGTAATTAAAATATCATAGTATGCTTACTTGTTTACTTAATTTGAAATACAGATGTTAATTAAAAGATGAAGACTATAAGGTTTAAGGACAGTGCCAGAGCTAATTTCTTTAACAATACCAGATATCATAGCATCGAATAGACCTTCTATTTTAAGGGTTGTTTTCATAGAATTTTTAAAAACTTTTGTTGAGGAGTCCTCCTTTTATAAATGTTCAAAATCAGAAGATTAAAAATTTGATCCTGAATAATTATCAAAATCTTCAGTAATCTCTTCCTATTCTTCTTCATTGTTGTTTGACCATATATCTTCTTTATGGTACTATGATTTTTCATCAATACGCTATAAGTAATAAAGGTTTTTATTTTTGAAATATTTCAAGATCTAGATGACAACTTTAGATTTTACAGCTTTCTCTTATGGAAGATTTTTAAAAATAGTAAGAAAGAGTATTTCAACAAAATACTTGTTGAAGTGTATGTTGTTTTACAAGAAAACCATTGCAATTTCTAATAGCTATTTAGTTGTAAACATAGTTATTTAACGAGTAAATTGCATTTGCATTCTAGCTAGCACTAAATTTATTTGGTGAACTGAATAAAGAGGGAACATGACTCTTAATTTAATTATCAGATTTAAAATCTAACTTGTAAATTCAGACTCGTCTCTGCTTAAGTATTCATTAATTACTTTTTATTGAATATCATTGTTTATAATTTAACCACGTCTTTCACTTTAGATTGCTAACAAAAAGTGATATTAAACTAACTCAAAAGTAGTAAACTCGCTTTTAGATTTTAAAAAGTGATTTCCAATAAGATCAAAAAAATCATCACCTATGTTTTAATCAAATGTGACCAAGGCTCTAAGAATAGTTATTGATTTTCTAGCATCATAGTGTTCCTAAAAACAATCAACAAATTAATAAAAAAATATTATGAAATAAAAGCTGTTTTACAAATTTCTGTCTAATATTTCTTAACAAGATAGCATATCCAAAATGAGCCTTAGTTTCCTCAGTATTTAAGAAAACTGGTTTGTATTTAAGTTTAGCTTGAGAATTAATTTCTGAAAGAACTTTTCTCTTTTCTTCATATTTGCTCATTTCGAATTATTTAATGTATTCCAAATCATCAACATTTTACTTCAACTTGCTGATAAGTGCATAGTATTGTAGAGAAAAGAAATACCTATTTATTTAATAATTTTAATTAATTCAATAAAAAATATCTTTCTCTCTCTTTCTATTTCTATTAAATAATAATTCCTGGCTTAATTTTCTAAATTTAACAACTAATTTGTAGCACTAAAAAATTCTTAGGCAACTAATACAGTGAGTGATAGAGTTAGACATATCAAAAAAACATGCAAAAAATAAATGAATAATTTCTTACTTTTAATATTTTACAAAGAAAGCCAACAAGTGATTGTTTAAGTGAATGTTTTAAATGATTGGAAGAATGTCAAAAGAACTTTCAGGGATTTTTTTCATCTAAATGTTACCTGAGCTAGATGATATAGCAGTTTTTGCAGAAGAAGAAAGCTCTAATACTCTTTTGTAATCTTAATCAGTTATAACTAGATCTTCTTCAAGAAAATTCTAAAGGGAATCAAAATTCATTTATAAATCTTTTTCATTCACATTTGTATTTTATTTTAACTATGATTCTACATCTTAACCTATGTCATTTTCCATTTCTTCAACTTCGTCATTAGCTTTTGATGAAGATAATTTCTTTAAAAATTCATATTGAGTTGCTTGAGAGTGGTCTTAGAAATAAAGCGATTCCACAACATCTTAAATAGCTCTCTTTCTTGAATAATGCTATATACTATAATCCTTTACGAATTCTGCATCTGTTTTGTCAACAAAACTTAGGTTTGTTTTCCCATCTTGTTTTCTTGTTTACAATTAACTATTCTTCTAATTAGGGCGAAAAAGATTAATTCCCATTTCAGCATCATTCTCTTCTTTTTGCTATCCCTAAATTTAATCATATTTCTTTTGATTGCCACTACCCATCCTAAAGACTTGCTTGGCATATAATTACCTAAAGCACTTGTTAGATATTCTTCTTAGCTAATTCATTGGTCCTTTTACCTACTTTTATTATTCTTACTTATTCTTTTTCTTTCTTTAAAAATAAAGTGTATCTTACTTTTCTTCTATCAATAAGTTAAATATTAATTTTTTTTGATTTTTCTTTTTTTTCTCCAATCAAGTAAAATAATTAAAAATGGCAAATTGAGCATCGCCTTGTTAAATTGCAAAATATTTTTTTATTCCTATTTAATTGTTTTATTTCTATTTTTAACTTTAATTCACAAAATATTTTATCCACAATTATTTTGATTGATAAACTAACTATCCCTTTAAACCTACAAAATCTTAAATAAATTTTAAAAATTAAAATTTCTTTTGTGAGAATTCTAAATGATTACTTGAAATATAAGTAGAAGTTTTTCAAAAATTTTAAATGATTAATTTTATAAAATAAAAAAGAAACTAGTGCTGCTAGATAAAGAGTTGAGTGTTTCAGAAGAAACTCCTCAATAAATTTCAATAAAATTTTTTAATTTGAGTAGATGTTTGAATGGTTTTAGATAGTTAATTTATTTCAAAGTTTAAGATGTCTTTTAAATCTGATAGTTTTTCTAATACCTCCTCTAATATTTATTCAAAAACAATAACTTTAAACATAATTCTTAGATTTTTCTAATTTATTTTTTAGTTGATTCACGTCATGCTGTAAGAAATATATCTATTTTAATTCCAAAAAGTATCTTTTTTTCTTCATCAAAAAGCGGCAGAAATATACTTGGTTTACCTGAGAAAATAGAAAAAAATAATAGCATAAAAAGTAAATAAATAATTTAAATAAATTTTGATCAAGATAATTAATTTAATATTAGATTAATGATAATGAAAAATATTCTTCCTAAAATTATATCTAATTCATATAAAGGTTAAAATGGTAGATTAGCAATCATAGGTGGTTGTTTAGAATACACAGGTGCGCCATTTTACTCTTCCATTTCATAGTTGAAAGGAGGTTGTGATTTAGCTCATATTTTTTGCACAAAGCAAGCTGCAGTACCAATTAAAGCATATTCACCAGAAATTATTGTCCATCCATACCTTTATAGTATGAATGAAGAAGAAAACCCAGAAAAATACACCCCTTTGGAAATACAATAGAAATTGCAAAAATCAATTAAATTAGTAGATGACTGGGAAGGTGCTCTCCATAGTTTTGTTATTGGTCCAGGTTTAGGACGGGATGAGTGGATTGAATCTTATTTAGGAGACATCATAGCAGGCTTTAAAAAATAGTAAATAGTCGTTTTAGATGCTGATGGTTTGTGGTATTTAATGCATGAATACTCTAAATAAAATGTTAATGGAAAGATTTATAAGAGCGTTGTCACTAATGATCCTTAATATCATATTTTAACACCTAATTAAGTAGAGTTTGAGCGTTTATGGAAATAATTTATGGAAGGTTCCCCAATGAAACGTGAAGAAAGAGAAAAGTACATGGAAAGTTATATTGCAGATCATTATAAATTATTGTTAAATCAACCAAAATAAATAAACTTTGCAGAGCTATAATATATTGAGATTTAAAATTTAGATAATCCTATTGTAAAAGAAACAGTTTAGCTATCTCAAAGACTCAATAATATAAATATAATACAAAAGGGAATGCTTGATGTTATTACTAATGGAAAAAGAGCTTATTTAGTACTTGAAAAATCTTCTAAAAAGAGATGTGGTGGAATTGGGGATGTTCTCAGTGGATTAACAGGATTATATAGTTTTTGGGGTAAAAAAGCATTTTAAGAAAAGCCATCTAATTCATCTTCTTTAACCTCTGAACAAAGTAATCTAGATGAAGCTACTTGCATTCTTCTAGGTTGCGTTTTGGCTTCCTGTATTACTAGAAAGGCTAGTTATGAGGCATATCAGAAATACTAATTTAGTCTTACTGCTCCTAATGTGATTGAGAATGTAGGACCTACTTTTATGGCTGTTTACAATAACATTGTTAACGGATCAAAATTATGAAAAAAACAGATTTATTTATCTGTATCATAAATACAAATCTACCTCCATTTTTCTAATATTTTTATAATATATACAATAAATATCATTTGTGTATGTCTACATATTTTCAAAATCTTAAATTTACCAAAAAATAAAAAAAATTTTTATTTCTTTAAAATTATCTTGATTTGCTTAAATCTAGTTAATCTATGATGTTGATTTACAATATGTGATTTAATATGATTACTATTTTTTTTATTTTTATTTTAAAATATATTTTGATTTCAAGCATTTTATTCAAGTTTTATTTTAGTTAAAGCTTAGAATTGTTAAAAATTTACAACCCAACCTTCTAAATAATCTAGAAAAGAGTGAAATGGATAAGAGATGGCTGATTTAGATCAATTGTCTTTTTATTTTGGATAGTTTTAATATTTTGAAAAATAAACAAAATTCATTAGTCTTGGTTGTTTTCTTCTTGCTACACTTTATAATAATTTAGTTCAAGTCAACTAATTTATTGATCAGGAATAATTCTAAGCTAATTCAAATTCTTACTAAGATTCAACAAATCCAAAAAAATTTAATATCTTAATTAAAAACTTATATTCAGAGATTAAAAAGTAGAAATAAAAAGACATTAAATATGAGCTTGAAAACATATATCAATAAGAAGAAAAACTAAAATCTAGGATCTTCATAATCATCTGCAGCAGCTTTTTCATCTCTCTAGCCAAATAACTTTACAGCGAAATGTTAAATTATTTCTCAGAATAGCCAAAGCTCTCAGAATACTCTTTAAATGTCAAGCAATACTCAAACATAATAAGTGCTGACCTAAAGTATGTTTTATATTAGATAAAACAACCATTTATATTATTTATTTTATAAGCTTCATAATATCCTGCGTTGAGAAATTCTAATATTATGATAGAAGATACAAACATTCATGGGCAATATGGTTTTAGTCAATAGAAAAACAAGAATTTGAATTCTACTTAGAATACATCATTCTTTAATCAACTAACTCAAGATGATGTTAATGACTCATACAATCAAATAATGAGCGATAATAGTCAAATTTATAATCCTTTAAATTCTAGTTTTCTTAATTAGCAAAACCTCTCTCTGTTTTCTTAACATAATTTAAAATAATCATAATTATTCCTTCCTACAATTCAAGAAAGCAAGGTCTCTCAATTTGATGGAAGGTAGAGCTAGGTATTAAATCCATTAGAATCAAGACTAAACAACCCTAATCTTATGTAGAGTACTTTAATTGTAGGATAGATTTCTCAACAGCAACAGTTGGCCAATATTTCATTGTAACTTTTACAAGATGAAATTTTGAGATAAAAAATGGAACAAAGAGAAAGAGGTTTTTATTTTATTTTATTTCATTTATTTGATTAGAAAAAATTAAAATATTGACTAAATATTTGGATTAAAAATAATAGAATTAGTTCTTAAATAAGAATTACTTTAAGAAATGAGAGATCTAAAGCAATTCTTCTAAAATAGTGTTATTAAATAAGTCGAAGACAAAAACATGCAAGTATAAAATGAATGCAAAAAAAATATGGATGAAGTACAAAATAAGGTGGAAAATATTGTTAAGACCATCTTTGATTATATGAAAGATGAATAATAAGAAGATAAAAAGAAGAATTCGGTAGCTGATTCTGAATATGCTTAAAATATTTCAGATTTATATAATACTGTTAACATGCTAAAATCTTAATTAGATCAAAATTATCATCAAACTTTTTAACAAGATTTAAATAAAGCCATCAAAATTATTTTTGGTAAAATTAACTCTGCAAAAAGATCAGTAAAAAAACAGATTATTTAGTCAAATGCGACTCAAAAAAATAAAAGAAAAAAAGCATCTTAAAGTCAAAATAATTGAATTTTTTACTTTAATTATCATATCTATTTCTCAGCTTCTTAATTTGTATTTTTTTAGAATTTATTTCAAAATCATTTTCATATTTTATTTTTTAAAATATTTTGATATAAAACTTTTTTTATTGTTTGTTATTCATCAATTTTGTCCATAAACTTACTTACAAATTGATAACATAAATTTTTGTGGGAATTAAAATAAAATTAAATATTTTTTGATGGAAAACTATCTTGAATCTTGAAGACAACAATAATGTTTTGCAATAAATTATGTTTAACATTTATGAGTTTGGATTTTATGTGTTATGAATTTAATGTAAAATAAACAATTATTTTTTAATCAAAAAAATCCAACTTTAACTCAGATTTATAACAAATAAATTAAATATATATAAAAAAGAAATGATTTTTATGTCTAATTTACTTAGATTCAAAGTAATAATAGAAGAGTAAAATTGATATATATATAATTTAAAATACTATTTACATTGCAGATTGTTAAATAAATTAAAGTTAAAGAGAATTTAGAATACTTAAAGCATAATGAGACAGATAGACTATTTATTCTTGCGTTACTTTCCTTTTATAAATATTTTTTTATTTCAATGTGGGGTTAGTTAGTTAGTTAGTTAATTATGCAAGCTTAGTCAATAAATAGTTTATTTTCTTAGTAAAGAGTTAGTTAATATGTTTGTTTTTAAAGTTTTTATATAGATAAATTGATTTTTATATTATTTTCTTCCATTAAAAAGAAGGTAGAATAGATGGTTGCTTTTTTTATTTTCTGTTTGTTTTGGAAATAAAAATGTTAATTTTCTTTGTAGAAATCTACAACCCTTATAAAGAAAAGAGAAGAGTATGATACAATTTGTAAATCAACTTGTATCATCTCCAGAATCTAAAATGCCACAATTAGTATCGTTCTTACGTTCAATATCATTAATTGTGCTTTCTAGTTATTTATATTTATTCCTTTTGTTATGATAAAAAGATTAAAATTAGTTTAATTTAAATGGATGTACTTAAATTTACTCAATATCAATAAATATAATTTTCAAGTTAAGCAGATTGTTAAGCATTTCACTAATATGAGAAACTCCTTTTTCATTAAAGTAGTTTCCTCTAATTATTTACAAAAAAAATTAATTAGAACTATTAATTATAGACTTTATAAAATGTTTACTTTATGAATAGTTATAGCTCTTTTAGCTGGGTCATTTTACTTATGTATTGGGATAGCTAGATGACTCCTTCGTTTGTTAATTCATTTTTACTATGTTATTTGAACAATTGTAAATAAAAAACGCATTTTATACTAAATATTGATTACGTTAAATTGAGAGTCAATGAGTTTAACCATGTCATTTTCATTAATTCTTTCATCATAGAAATGCACTAGCTTACATTCAATTCGCAAGAACTAATTTATTAATTAAAAATAATATTTAATCTTTATTTCAAAAGTAGAGCTAAAAAATACAAAAATTAAATAGAAAAAGTTTGATAAAATTCCAATCATAAATGTACTAATACCTTATTTCTATTTCTAAGTTTTCCAAATTGATTAAGGATGATATTCCTTTAGCTAGAGATTGTATGCTGGCTTCATTGAAATGACATTCTCTGCATTTATAAAGAATAATTGATTTAAAATAAGTTGAAGAGCATATAAATTAGTAATATGTTAAAGATCAAATAAAATGAATACCTTAAAATAATTGAAATATGTCTTAGATTAGTTAAATTGCTAAGACCATCTCCAAGCTTAGAAAGCGCATTGGAATCAACAATTTTTTCCCTTTTATTAGTTAGTAATAATTGAGATTAGACAATATTTAAAAGGCTATTTATGAATGAATTGATAACTGAATAAATGTTATTTATTAATATAAAGGGTATGTTTGTAATAATATTAATCAAATAGAAATTGTGGTATAAATTAGTTATTCAAAAATGAATTTTTACTTTTTCTTTAAGTAAATTCTAGAATCCAAGGTAATTGTGTTTTATAGTTCAAGCTGATTTAAGCATTTATTGTACGTGAAGTTTGATATTCCTTATGCATAGTTAGGTACACTCTATTCAATATTGTTGCTTTCGTTAATGTTTCCCATTTTTAAATGTTGTTGGTTTTCAATGATGTGATTGATTCACTTCAAATTTTTTTTTTTTTTGTTTGATCTTTCAATCAATTTACCTTAGAGAGGTAAAGAATTTTGTTTATTAATTTTTTTTTGTTTTTAGATAGTTATTTTTTAATATTTGTTTATGTGTTAAAAAAGCTTCTCAAACCGCACCTTTGTACTAATCGCTTCTTAAAAGAGTTGTGATTCGCGAGTTTTACTTGATGCACTAATTAAATTCAAAATTACTGTCTTAATTCTGAATGCTTTTCTTGAATCATCAAAACCAGTTGATAAACATATGTTTCTTTTTTTAATGTATATGTAGGGCGTATTGTAAATACTTTAAAATTATTTAAGTACCATAGTATATTAAACAAGCAAATTATTGAGCTGAAATAAATTTTTTCATCATATTTGATAAGTTAAAACTAACAAAATGTAATTTTATATTTTTAATAATCAAAAGATTGGTTTGTATCTAAATTAAATTATAAACCAAAATCTCTATCTTAATTTTATTTATTAAGAATGTTAATTATTTCTTAAATACTTGTGAGATTATTATTTAACCGCAAATCATTTTTTTGTCCCAAACACAAAATAAATCATATCCAATAAATTTTAAAATAATATAAGTCAAACAATAAAAAAATAATTCATCTTTTGAAAAAATAAATTGCGATTAAGCAAGCATCAAGCAGCAGATGTTTGTGTTATTAAAAATTTGCTTGATTCATGAGTTTTTTTTAGAATGTGCTCAAGTGATTAAATTTAAAAGAAAACAAAAGCTAGATAAATTTTCATATTTATTGACTCATGAATTTATTAAGTTATTCATGAAGCCAACTCTTTATATATTTTATTCATTCACTTCTTTAAAAAGTGTAATTCAATTTTATAAAAACATACATACCCCTCCAAATAATTTGTTCCTTTTGATATTTTCTCACAAGTGATAAATTTACTCCATCATCTTTTTAAAAAAAAAACAAAACAACTTAATTAACAAAATTTTCAACTTAGTCAGTTTGCTTGTCAGTTTAATTTTTTAGGATGCTTATAAAAATTTGAAAAAATAATGAATTATAAATACGAACAATAGTTTAATTTCCCAATTATTATTAATTACATATCATAGAACACCCAAATATCAAAATATTATGAATCATCATCAGAATATTATTATTATTGTTTTTACCTATTAATATAGATTAAAGTAAACGCTCTTTTAAAAGCACATCCTCGTTTTTTGAATTGTGAAATTTAATATAGACTAAGCAAAATCTAAAATAACTTCTCACTTTAAAGCTTTTGTGTGTATTTATATTGAGTTTTAAGTTCTATAATATTAATTAGATATTTTATTACAAAACACTTAACTATAACAAAGATATTTGATCTGTCTACAAAGCATAATAATAATCAATTTAAAAAATCAAATCTATAATAAAGAATATTTTCAATTAAAAAGCATATCTCTCTATTAATATTTTTAAACCAAGATTGACAATTCCATTTTTTAATCATTTTTATATGTAATTCATTTATTTTTTGCATAAAGTTACATAATATCTGGATTTTTTATTATTTTTCAATAAAAAAACAAAAGGACAAGTGATCATTTTTAAGCAGAATTTCTTTTTTTAATTCAAGCAGCTTATATTTAAATAAGATATGAGCATACTCTTAAGGAAAACTAAAGATGAAAAATCTATTTGATTTCTATCTATTACCATATATTTAAAAATATCTAATAGTTTTTTAAGAATAACTTTTTCTTAATAGTAAACATTACCTCTATTTCATAAAATTAATTAAGACATACTAGATAGGATTTAATTTGTTGATTAAATTCTCTATTAGCCATATATTAAAGTTACCATTTTTTTAGCTTTTTTTAGGGCAACTACTTTTTAGTGCTTTCATATATAATAATCCTTATTTTTTTTATTATTTAAAAATATTATAAAAGAAAACTTATCATTTTAAAATGCCATTCTGTTTACTTTTTATTGATAATTTATTTAATTTGTTTTAACACATTTATACTACAAAATAATTTACTTTTTTTAGACAATTTTTTTATAAAAAAATAAAATCAAAGATAAAATATTACTTAAGAACACACTTTCTACAAATAATATTAAAATTTTTAATAAGTTAAAAAATATACTTATTTTAATTAAAAACTATTCTACTTAAAAACACAATTATTATCACTTAAATGATTAAGATTTTATTTTGGATAAAACATAATATCTCTTTATCTAAAATAATAAAGAAAATCCAGAAATGATTTATATTAATCCTCTAAAAGTGCCATTTTCAAAATTTTTTGTACAATTCTTTTAGATTATGTTTTTCTATTCCATATTTTTTGATATTTTTAAAATAAATGAAAACTACTAACATAAATATTAGACATAATAACTTTTTAATATTCTTTTTCAGATTATTGCCAATTCAGAATATTAAAATTTTTAATTTAAAAAGATACTTTGCAAAATCAAAATTTTCTGATAGAAAAATAAACAATTCCAACAAATGTCTATACTCTCTGGCTACATAACGTAATAATTAGAAAAAAGCGAATTAAAAATTACAGCATTAGAAAAATTATAAGATGAGGAATAGAATTACATTAATATTTTTATAAATAAAATAAAGATACTTAGGATATGGTATGTTAACATACAAGACACTCCAATCTTTCTCTAAAAATTAGTAATCCGACTAGTAAAATAACGAAGGTTTACAAACAAAAGAAGAATAGGAAGAAAAATAAAATAAAATTCTCAACATAGATATATTATAGCGTTGGTTGATATTTATTGCATTTCTTTTAGTAGAACCATTCTTATTTGCAATTGCAGAATTAGTACCATTTGGCTTGAGTTTTGTGTTGATTATGAAAATTTTGATAATATATCCACACGTTTTGGTAAATTAAAACTTTGTTTGTAATAAATATCTCAAATTTATTTATTTAAAATAGTTCCATTTATACCTTTACAAGCTCCTAGAAAATTTAGAGTTGGACAATTATGCTGAAAACAAATTTTTTAAATATATTAGCACCTTATTAAAAGAACTTATCATCCTTACTCTTGATTTAATTAGTGAATCTGTTAAATATGTAAATTTAGGTGAACTAAATGAAATCGAAGAGCACATTGATAAGATTAATAGGAAAATTGGCTTTAAAGTTGAGGTATGTGAAAAAAGAAACTCTTTGCTTTCAGATAAAAGAGAAAGACCTACTCATTTCCAAAGTGCCTATAGTTTTAATAGAAAAAGTGCTTTTTGAAGCTTAGGATAAACATGATTTAATAAATAAAGCAAATACCTAGGAATATAATATAATTTAAATTAAAAATGAAATATTCTATTTTATATATCTTTCAATTAACTTCATTAACATTAACATGAGTTATTCTAGCCATATTTATATAATTTAATTAATATTGGTTATTATTGTCATATTTGCAAATAAATAAAGCTAATTAATGCAACATCTACTATTTTTATTTCCTTAAAATATTATATTTTTATTCTAAATGAATTGCTTAAAACAATTACGTCATAAGAAATATTATAATTTTTTTTTATCCATTTTTTTTACAAAAATGTTGGAATTATTAACCACATTAAAAAGAAAGTTGATTTCAGATTAAAATTAATTTATGAAGAATTTTTAATCAAATTTTTGATAATCTTGAAAAATTTTAATCAGTTTCTGAAATCTAAAAAAAGTATTTGTGTTGCTTGCTAGCTAGATTATCAAAATTTTATGGGGAATGGAATAGGCAGTTTTTTACTAATGAATCTATTTATTGATGAGTGATAAATGTATTTTTGAAATAATAAAAATTGAATGATTAAATAATTACAAATTTCAAAAATAAAGTAATAAATACCCAAATATCATTAAAAAATAATCAAAAGCATTAGATTTAAAATAACAAAATTTTAGCTACTGTCTCTGAATTTATAATAAATTAATTTGCAAAAAATAAATATTAGCATTATTTTAAATAAAAAACACATTTATTTATAATACACAAATAGCATTTTAAAATGAACGAGGCTTTTGGTATGATGGACGAAGGTTACTTTAAACCTAGATCCGAAATTCTTAAATTCATCAATGATCTCCTTGGTGTAAAAAATTATATTTTAGCAATACTTAATTTTAATAAATGCTTTAATAATAATTTAGTTGAATGTTACAAAGATTGAAAGTTTAGGTTAAGGTGCAGTCTATTGTTAGATTTTAGATGCTATGTTCCCAGGAAAGGTCCCCCTTCAAAAGGTCAATTGGAAGGCTAAGCTTGATTGGGAATTCGTTAACAACTTAAAAGTACTTTAGACAGCATTTACAAAATTAGGAATCAAGCGTGTTATTGAAGTAAAATTAACTACTTAAAATATTTTAAAAAGAATGTTCTAATACCTCAAAAAAAATGTGTTTTTGCAATATTTTTACTATCAAAAAGGTAGAAAGACTCTCCAAATGCAAGTATCAAGATAATCTTGAGATGATTTAATGGTTAATGAGATTTTATGAATGTAATTGCAATAAGCCTCCAGGTGAGTATGATGCTGCAGCAAAAAGAAAAGGCATAGAGCCTGATTTTTCTTTTGCAGATAAAACTGTTGTACCAAAGATATTTATTCCCTCAATGAATAAAGCACATGAAGAGGCTGAAAAACCCAAAAAATAAGCCCCCTCTACATAGGCTTCAACCACTTCTACTAATTACACTGCTCCTAAAAAGACTGTTGAAGGTAATGAGTAAAAGGCTCCTTCTTAAAAAAATATAGATGCTTCATAAAATAAAGCTAGAAGTTCAAGCACAAATCTACCACCACCTAAGGCATTAAGTGCCAAGGCAGACACTCCTATGGAAAAACTTGATAAAATAAAGAAAATTGTTCAAAAAATAGAAGCAAGTGATGCAGAAAAACTAGCACAAATATCAAAAATTGTTGGTATCAAAAGTAAATAAATAAATAGATTTAAAATCAAAATTTGCAAAAATACTTTCTTCTAAATATAGTTAATTTGAAATATTTAAATTAAATTAATTTTTTTAAATTAGTCACTTAACCACTCCATCAAGAAGTTCAAGAAGAACAAAAAAATAATTCTAACGAGCATCATTAATAATCTGAGCAAATGATTCAAGAGCATGAGCATTAGCATAACTTAGAAGATGATGAAAATCTAATGCACCAAGAAGATGAACATGATTAATAAGATCATCATGAAGAAGAAGAATGTCTCTGAAAATAATTAAAAAATTTTATTCAAAAGTAGCTTAATATTAAATTTTTTGAAAATTCGAAAATGCATGAAAATTATTTATTTATTTTGTATAACACCTCAATTAATTTCTCACTTGATTTAATGTTTTCAGTATTTGGTTGGTAAGTAAACCATATAAAGATTTTTGTATTTTTTGTTACTATTTATAGATTTATTTAGCCTAATTTCAAATCCACAAATAAGAAAAATCAAATTTTTTTATTTCACTAATCAAAAATATTTTGTATTTTTCAATCATATATAAAATAACTAAAAAGCTATTATCATTCTAAAATTAAAAATTAATCATATCAAACCAATAAAAAATGGTAGATTTAATTTTTTAAATTATTTTTTCACTTACACTTGTAAAATCAAAGACTTAAAATAAGGTATTTTTATGTTTAACATTAAATTTTTAAACTAAGATAAGTAAGTATTAGCTAAATACTTTAATTTATCATAAATTAAGAACACCACTACTCCAAAAGTTGAAAGGATAAAAATTATCCATAAATTTTCAATTTTAACCTAAATAATCTTTTCATTCTTCTTATTGCAATTTGAAATTTATGGTAGATAGTGTTTTGATAACAGTAAAAAATTTGAATTTTTTTATTTGCAAATAAATAAAAAATGAATGAATTTGATTAATTAACAATTAAGGATAAATATTCAAATCAACAAATAACTTAAAATCAACTTACTATTTTTATCAAATATCTATTTTCAAATTAATTTAAAATCCAGTCTTCAAATAAATATTTTATGGAATTTGTATTAAAATTTGTAATGATTGATAAAAAGAATTCGAAAGATTTTTGAAATAAATCATTTTTTGTAAAAAACTTTGCCAAATTTGAAGATTTAATAAATATTCAATATAAAGTAAGAAAAGGAAATAAAATTAACTTAATTAATTAGTGAATGATTGGATATGATTTGAACTAATAAAAATATGAATAAGTTGGTTGGTTTACAATAAATGTTAAATAATTATATTTTAAATATTTCTCAGTTCTTGAAACAGCAAATAGGGTTTTCCTTAAGAAGTTTCATATCAACACCATAACCAAGAAGATCTCTGATGTTTTTGAATTTATATTATATCATAGTAGGTCTTTCTAAACCGAGACCCCAACCTAAAACTTAAATATCTTCAGGTAATCCCATAGGACGTAACATTTCAGGTCTGAAGACACCACTGTTACCTAATTCAATGACTTTATTCAAACCAGGGTGGAAACCGTGAATTTCCAAGGAAGGTTCTGTATAGGGGTTATATGTGGGCTTAAACTTCAAACCAGTAATACCTTTTAAAAAATAAATTATTATAAAAACAAGAAACTTTTAAAACACAAATATACCAATTTTAGCAAAGAATTCAGTAATAACTCCAAGAAGTTCACCAAGACCAACATTTTTATCAGCAATAACACCTTCAATTTAATGGAATTCAGCCAAGTGAGTAGCATCTAAACTTTCATTTCTGAAGACTCTATCGATGGAGAAGAATTTTCTAGGCTTGAAAACACCATCCTTAGCAAATTCAATAGCAATTTGCCTCAACATTTTAGATGAAACCTAATTTATATTTAAACAAAAAATTTATACTTCATCTTAATTACTTAATGCTAAATTTGTATCTATCAATAGCTATCAATTTTATATTAATTTTATTAATTATTTACAGCAGTTGTATGAGTACGGAAGATGTTCTTTTTAGCTTCTTCATAACTCCAGTCGTAACGATAACCAATAGATCCATAACCACCGACTTCGTGAGTCTTTTTAACTCTTTCCCAGTATTCAGGATCTAAATTTTTGCTGTGAGCAGGTTCTCTGATGAAGAAAGTATCGTGAGCATCTCTAGCAGGATGTTATTGAGGTTGGAAGAGAGCATCAAAGTTCCAGAAACCACTTTCAACATATTGATTGGTAGCCATTTCTTCGAAACCCATTTCAATAAGAACTTCTCTGAATTATTTTCTAACCTTCATCAAAGGATGCAAATTACCAGTTTTTCTATTATTTTTAAATAGTATTTATTTATTAAGCAAAAAATTAGCTTTTGTTTCATTTTAAAGGTTAATATAAAAACATGAAAATTGATAATGAATTGATTTACATATCTTTACCAACAGAGTTCCAGTTATATTTTTTGAATTTTTTAGCAAGTTCAGTGTTGGATTTGGTAGTTCCGTCTTCATTCTTGACGAAATCATCATAATTCTTAACCATATCATAAGTCAAATCAGATTCAAGTTCAACATAAATAGCCTTGTATCCAGTACCTTTATTAATTTTGAAATACTTGATAACTTCTTAGGAAATAATCTTTCTCTTCTTTAAATTATCAAAAACATCCTTTTTAATATCTTCTAAATTGTTGTTAGATGCAATTCTTTACAAGAGAACAACATCTTCATCGACAACTTCAGCAACTTCTCTTTGAATAAGACCATCCTTAATCTTGAACCACTTCTTTTTCATACCATTTTATAAACCAAACTTGAAAACATTAGCATCGAATTTAGCTTCTAATTCATTCTTAGAAATACCTAATTTAAAATCAAAAAAATAAGTTATTTATGAAGCTTTTTCAAATGAAAATGAATGATATTTGCATTCAATTAAATTTTAAAAATGTGCGAAACTTAATCAAATAACTTCTTTCTTTCTTTAAAGCTTTGCTGTTTAATATGCTATAATTAGTATTGAGGTCTACCTCAATATGAGTTAAAATAAAATGTATTTACCTGCAGCAGGAATTCCTTAATAAACTCTGAATTCAGGAGTACCGTTAGCAACATTATCTAAACCTTCTTATAAAAGTACCCATCTTTAAATTTCCTTAACTTCTTAAGTAATGTAGTTTTCTAAGAGCAAAGAATTTAAATAACCAACTAATTCTTGATGTTCAATTTCTAATTTCTTTGCCAACAAAAGAGTATCAGGAATTTCACCATGTTACTCTAATTCGTTTAAAATTAATTAGGTGTAGTTCTTTTCCATTTTTGTAATTCTTTTCTTACTTTTTTATTTAATCGAAATTATATCTTATTTTTCTTAATATTTTTAATATAAAACTTGATTTTAAAAAATGCATTATAATCAACATAATTTAATTAATAATCTGAAAAAGTAAATATCTTTTCGCATTTTTTCTCCTTTTTCTTCTTCTTTTTTTTACTCCCTCTACTTATTTTTGATAGTTTTTTCATTCTTTCATTCACAATTATTATGTATATATTGTATTTCTGAAGATTCTATTTATATTTTTATCTAAAAAATATCCTTTTATTAACTAAAAATACTTAAAATATCTAATATTTCACATTTTAAGATATCTCTTTTCATACTAATTTATAAAATTAATTTAAAAATAAATTCATTTTTCTTTAAAATATTTTTTAATCAATCAATTACAACATTTACAAATATTCTTTAACTAAACTAAAAGTATAAACTCAATTGTTATTTAATTACCTGACTGTAAAACATATATGTTTATTCTTTGTATCAAATTTTCCACTAAGTATTAATAACAATTTAACATACTTGGCTAAAAAGACTAAATCAAAGAATAGTTTACTAAAAAATTATCCAACCAAACAAAAATTAAATTATTTGTCTGACTTTAAAATATTTAAAATTAAAAAAAATAAATTTACTGACATAATATGATGATCTAAAAATTCAATCTATACCATTAAATATTATCGAAACAAAACTAAATCTAGCAAAGTAAACATTAATTTAATTGTAATATTAAATTGTTTTTAATTAACTATTTTATTATGAATAACACAAAAAATTTTTTGTTCAACTTCACCAATAGTAAATAAAAAAACAATATTTTAAATATTCTAATTATTAAGTTATATATTTTTGTTTAACAAAGATAAAAAAAATTATTAGTCAAAAATAATTGAGTTTAATTTTACTGATGAAAAATATTAAAAATTTTTCAAAATAATAAATTAATTCACTTAAAAAAATCTTTTCATCAAAATAAATCTAACATTATGTGTAACTAACTTATTTGTTTATAAACAAACAATAATAAGCTTAGATTTTATTATTATTTAATTAAAAATACTTTTTCATGACAGATTTATCTTTTTTAATTTTTAGATAAAATATTTACTAATTTAGAATTTACTATGTAATATAAATTTGAAGAAAAATTTAATTAAAATTAAACCAGGAAGCCGTAATCAACAAAAGCAGATTAACTTACAATTTTTTAAATATATGTAGATAGGAAAGAGATAGATTACTCTAAATAGTGTTTAGAGAAAATTAAAATAAATTTGTTATGAGTTTATATATTTTTTTTGGCTTGTCAAGCTCTTTTGAAGAATGAAAAACTTGCATCCACATCGAAAATATAAATTTAATTAATAAAGATGTAGATAGTAAATGATACAAGAAAATTAGGAAAGGTTTCAAATATTTTGCTTTAGTGAGTTTCTGATGAGTAAAAATAATTTATAACTTTGCAAATTAATTAATTAATAAAAGATTTTTTGAAATAATGAAAATAAATTTTGAAGTACAATTTTGATAAAGGTTAATAGTGTTTTTATAAATGTAAAATAAATACAGTATAATCATATGTTACTTTTATAATTTTTAACTAAAAAGATTAATGGATAGATGGATAGTCATCTGTTATTAAATTTTTGTTTTTATCTATTTTTGTAAATTGAATTTAAAGATCGATTTTACTTTACTCATTATATTAATAGTAATAATAAATAGTCTGAAATTAATTTTGTTATTTTTTTTCAAATTTTGGTTAATTCAATTAATTTATTGTAAAATTTATCAACATCTTTTTAATCATGTGAAGTACAAGAAATGGTTAAGTGTTTAGGGACTGATTGTCTATCGAAATAAAAACCACCGCTTTCTAATTTTTCAGAGGGCATGCATTAAAGCCATACAATGGTGTCTGAACCTTCTTCACATTTTCTCAAATCGTCTTTAAATCTTTTGTAGAAATCTGGCATAGCTTGAGGTAAAACTGGAGTGTCAACCCATCCTGGATGCATGGAGAAGAATTAAATACCCTTTGATTGAGTGTATAACTTAGTCCATTTTTCACATAAAACTACTTATTATCTTTTGTTTTTAGCATATTATGCTTGACCATCAAATTTCTTTTCTTTTGCCATATTTAAATCTTCTATTTCAAGCTTTTAAGTGTACATACCACCACTGCTAACTAGAATAACTTTTGGATTTCTTGAGGTTTGCTTATAAGTTTTTTCAAGTAAAGGAACAAATAGTTCATTCATCAAGAATACACCTGCAACATTAGTTGCGAAGTTGTATTCAAGACCATCCTTTGTAGTTTAACGATCATGGATCATAGTACCTGCGTTTTAGACAAGACCGTCTAGTGTTACCCCTAATTTATTATAATCTTCAACAAACTTTTTAATAGAAGCAAAGTCACTCATATCACATAAGTGAAGGTAGACATTTTTATTGCTTGAGACTTCTCTTTAAAGATTTTGTAAAGCTTCTTCACCTCTTTGTTTGTTACGACAAACAAGATGAATAGCTGCTCCCTTTTTTGCTAGTTGTAAAGCTGCAGAATAGCCAATGCCACTATTAGCGCCTGTAATGATAATATTTTATCCTGATAAATCAACTTCTGTGTCTTTTTTATTAAACTTGGCTTAATTTTTTGCAAAACCCTTATTTGTGAATTCTGATTTGCCTTTAACAATGAATTAAATAGCTCTAATTGCGTACATTTTTGGAATTATAAAATTTTTTTTTTTTTAGATTTAATTTATTAAAATATTAATTAATTATTGACCAATAGAATTTAATAAACAATTTAACTAGTTAATTTGAAGAGAAAATTTTAATCCTAAAATCTTGCTTTCTTTTTTCTTTTGTAATTTAGTATGTTCTAGATTATTTGATTTACTCAACACTTTATCTTTAACACATTAATCCATTAATCCCAGTAAACGAATCTAATGGAGAAACTTCTATTTTACAAGAATTTAATTAAAGTTAGGATCCTAAATTAAAAATTTCTATCATTTTATTTAAATGTAGAAAATTCATATTTACACAATGAAATAGGAAAGTGTTCAGCCATAGCCACCAGAATTTAAACAAAAAAATAATTCTTGAAATACGACAAAAGGAAATGAATGCAATTTATTTACAATTAAATTAAAATAAAATAAATTCCCTTTTGAGAATAATACTTAACGAAACCAATAGAATTAAATTCATTTTTTTTAGAATAAAGAAAATAAATATTTTTTATGCTTTTGAAAATGGAAGCTTTTTAATTCAAAAGTTTTAGGAAAATATCAATTAAAAATTAGTAAGCTAATTAAGTATTCTTTAATTCCATAAAAAACCATCTGTCTAAAAACTAATTAATACTATAAATTTATTGTAAAAAAGAAATACAGTAACAAATTATTAAAATCAAAATCAATTTTTGATAGTTAATTTATAATATAAAAGACTTATAAATTGAAGCAGAACACAATGTAAGATTTAAAAATATGCAATATTTTTTCTATAGATTATACATAATTTACATTAAACAACACTAAAAGTTTAAACGTTTTAAAATGAATAAGTTATTTAATATAAAAAAATCAATTTTTAATTTTATGTAAATTATAATAAAAAGTAATAATAATATCATGAATTTGAATTGAATATAGTAACCTAAAAATACCAAATATTCCATCTATAGCTTTAGTTAATATCTCATGGAAAATTTTTAACTTATGCGTTTAAAATCTTTAAATTATGCTTTCTTTAATTTCTCAATAATATTATTAATAAATGCTAAGAAGAATCAATTAAACTTTATTCAAATTAAAATCTAATAAAAAACATAAATATTGTCTGTCTATTTGTAAAAAATAAACAAATATATTATAATGTTAACAATTTATTTAAATTTGGAATTCTTGCTCTATAGCGTGATTAATAAAATTCTAGTTAAGAAATAAATTGACATTAAGAAGATAATTTTCACTGACAAAAGATCTAAAGTAAGAGTCAAAAAAGAATGGCAATGAAAATAGTAGATAGTAACTTCAAAAAATCAAATTATTTCTTTCATTTATGAATAAATAATTAAGGATTTTTCAATTTAAAATTAATATTTTTTACTCTTTTATTTATTTTTTAATATCCAGTTATTTTAGAAAAAAGATAACAAAATAAAAATAAAAAACAGCATTTTATAAAGATATTTAATTCCATAATTATTTATGCTTATTTGATGAAATTACATTTATTGTATATTTAGGAGGATTAATAGGGTAAAAAAATACCCTCCATAAAATAAAACTCAGTATTATTTACGAAAAGCCAATAAATAAAGCAGTTTAAGTATATTTTATTATAAATACATTTTGATGTTTTACACATATCTATCAGCTTATTTATTGAATATATTTAATTAATATCTTTATTGATATCTTTCATGTAAAATATAACTTTTAAATGATCCAAGAAAACCAGTACAATGAAAAATAAATAAAATAATTTAATGAATGATTTAAAATATGTAAATTCTGATAGTATATACATACATATAATATTTAATACATAATTTTTAGCTAAATTGATAAATTTATTTAATTTATGTTTAATTTCAAATTTTGAATCCAGTGTGAATAGCAGAGATACCAAAGCTTAAATTTTTGTAAGAAGCAAACTTGAATCCAGCTTCTTCAATTAAACGTAATAATGTTTGTTAATCGTGGAATTTATCGATACTTTCAGCCTAAAAATGATAAAAAATAAATTATTAAAAGAAATATATTAATTAAGAAATATATAGTTACAAGGTATTAGTAAGATTCAGCATCACCAACTACGTATTTACCAACTAAAGGAAGAATATTCATGTTATATTATTTGTAAATTTCACTGACTGGGAATTATTCAACTTTGGAGAATTCAAGAATCATTAATCTACCACCTTTCTTGAGAACTCTATGAGCTTCACTTAAAGCCTTTTCGATTCTAGGAACATTTCTAATTCCATAAGCTTTATAAAGGAAATAATTTAAAATCTTGTAATTATATGTATTTAGATTATTTAATCTTTTAATTTTGCTATCATATAAATTAATTTTAAGAAAAATATTGATAAATTTACCAATTGTGTAAGCATCAAATGTATTATCTTCGAAAGGAAGAATTTCAGCATTACCGCATACAAAATCAATATCTTTTTTATTAATTAATTATTTGTTTAAATTGTATCAAATATACAATTAAGACATACCATTATTAGAAAAACTCTTTTCAAGGGCTCTTCTTTTTCCTACTTCAAGCATACTTTCATTTATATCTAAAACAGTAACCTTTAAATCTAATTAAAATTTTATAATATCTTATCATTATTTGTATGTATTTTTATTTAATTATTACTCTTTGAATTAAGAGCACTTCTTGATTTGTGCTTTTCAAGAATTCTAAAAGCAATATCTCCAGTACCACCTGCAACATCAAGAACTCTAGCTGGTTATTCAATAACTTAATCTTTTTCTTGTATTTTGGTAGGTCTTAAAACACCCAAATCGTTAACGAATTCTTCCTTCCAACATCTATGAATACCTAAACTCAAAATATCATTCATAATATCATACCTAATATTGCAATATAAAATATAATTGAAACCACTTTCCATATCATCATAAATATTTAATGCATTAGCTCCTTATATATTTGATAAATAGCAAATGATATTACTTATCAGCAACAGAGTGGAAAACTTAGTTAACCATATTTTACTTCTAGTTAATATCAACTTTCTTGTATCCAAAATTAGCTTCCTAGGTAGTTTACTATTATATAATTGCAGTATGAATTAAAAAATCGCTATTATCTTTGCTATAAACATTTTACAGTGTTATTCTATGTTTGGTTTGAAGAAAAGCATCTTGCTCCCTTTAAAACAACCTAGTTTAATTTAATAATATTTCTGGAAATCATGACTCTTTTATTTAACTAAATCTTGAAAAAATATGTTTATTTATTTATTAATCAAATTAGTATCTAAAAATCAATTAATTAATTGATAAAACAACTAAGTAAAATTTTATTAATTCATACATAAAAAAAAACTATACTTTTACAAACAGAAATTTCTAAATTTATCCATTAGGAAACAACATATCTTAATCATTCACTTTCCATTTAAAATTATTTTTCTTTTTTTTGTTTCCTACATAAATTCTTTTAATCAAAAGAAACATTTTATTTTTCAAAAAAGAATGAATATCTACCATTTATTCTTTTTCATTTTTAGATTAATTTTTTTTCATTCTTAAATTCAAATATAATTTGTATTTATTTATTCTTTAAATTTTCCTTATCAATTTACATTAAAATTTTATTTCTTCCCATAAATATTTTATTTTTTTCGTATTATTACTAATCATCAATCATTTCCTTACATTTTATTTTAACTTTTTGTACCAGTTTTCAGCATCTAGTTTAATACATTTTTATTAAAAGTAAAAAAATATCTAAATTATTATTCTATTTTTCATTGATTTCCATTTTTTGTGTAGTTTCAAACGCACCAAAAAACCAAAAAAGTTTGGTTGAAAATATTTTTTAAGAGAAAATTGAATATGATAGATTACTTTTAATGAAATATTTTATTTTTTAAAAGCATTTATTAACAAAAATGATTTAAATATTATACACAAAAATATATAGTTGACAAAAAGATATTATTGATCTATTTATTATTTTACATTTCATCTACAATTATTATTATTTCTCATTGATTATTTTCTTCTTTTTTTCTTTCTAGTTTTTTATTCTAAGTTTCTTATTGGTTTGAATGGCTATCATCCTTGTGCTCTAAATTATTTTATTTTAGATTAACATTATCACTTTTGTTTAAATTATTAACATTAAGATTGTTTTATTAATGATGCTCCTTATCATTGTGATTGTTATTATGCTCTTTATCACTGTCATAATCTTTTTTTATCTACAAATGGTTTTTCTAATTAGTATCATTATGATTATCTTCCATTTCTTGTTTTTTTGTAAGAACTTGATGATCAGTAAATTCTTTTTTAGATTCATCATTATTTATCATTTCTTAATGATCTTTTTCACTTTTTTTATGAGTTTATTTTTCTGAGTGATTTTGCTCATTTTATTGATTTTAATTCTTTTCATGACTATTTTATTCGTACTCCTTATTGTTTTAATCTTCTTTTTTATGAATTTATTTTTCTTATTGATTTTATTAAGTCTACTCTTTTTAATTCTTTTCCTGAATAATTTATTACTGATGCTCTTTGCTGATTTGATCTTCATTTTTACTATTTGATAAAGAAGAAGATGCTTTTTAGTCATTTTTAGAATTATCTTATTGCTTATTGCTTGATTATTTTTCATCTTAATCTGTTCCAGGATTATTTGCAAGTTGATTTATTTCATTTCCCTTCTTTTATTCATCTTAACTTAGATCTTTATTATTAATCTCATTGATCTTATGAGTGTTTGAATTTCTACTAATTGACTCTGGTTTTTGTACATCATTAGAATTACTTTTTGTTTCTTAAGCATGTTATGAATTTCTAGATGGGTTTTATGATTAAATATTTCTAGATGAACCTTTGTGTGATTTTTAATTTAATGATTCAGATTAGTCTTTTTTTTCAGCATTTTAGATATTCATATTGCTCAAGGTAAATTCATTTTCTTCCTCTTCTTCATTCTCAACTGCACTATGTTGATTTGCATCTAATTTAATTTATTCCTTATTAAAGGATGAAGAATTACCTTGCTTATGGTTATTCTATAAATTATTTTGATGGTTATCTGCTTGGTTGACTGCTGGATTAATTTAGTCTGTTTATTATTTTTTTTTATCTGAAGATTTGAAGTAAGGAGATTCATAAGAAGAATTTTAATTAGCCTGATGCTAATTAGATTATTCATGATTATTATGAATAACATCAGCTTATTATTTATTAGCTTGTTACAAATTAGATTATTCATGATTTTTCTGAATAGCCTAATCAGCTTATTATTAATTGACTTGTTACTAATGAGATGAATCAAGATTTTTATGAATAGCATGTTGATCAGCTTATTATTAATTAGCATGCTATATATTAAATTGAGAATTATTTTGTTAAAATTTTTCATCGCTTTATGAATTCTAGTTCTCATCTCTAATAAATTTAGTTGAGTTGTTATTTATTTTCTTTTTCATTTCCTAATTCTTTTGATTAGATTCAAACTCTGTTCTTACTTAATCATCTTCAGTGTAGAAAGCCTTAATATTTTCTTCTATTTGATTATCGTCTCTTTCTACATTAAATCCAATTAATGTGAGTATTGAACCAGTTGGATTTTCATTATCTCCATACTACTTTTAAAGTGATCCATATAAACAAATAGGAACCTCGTTTTCAGATATATCTAAATTAAAACTCTATAAATTTTCATAGTTAGATTATTATTATAACCCAAGTAATTTCCTATAACCTTTTGCTGTAACGAATATTAAATTAACTATCTAATTAGTTTCTGTGTTGAGTGTCCCTTAAATATATTTCATGTAATCACCATCTTATTTCTCATCAGCATTGAAATCTTCTGTTACATATTACTCATCATCTAAAACAATATTTGAATTTTAATCTGAGATGATATGCATTTCTCCTTCAATTATCTATGTTGTTTTTTACAATCTATAATGACACTAAATGCCTATAATACCATACTCATCATGAGCCACTTTCACATAAACTATTTTATGATGATAATTTTATTTCAAAGTTATTCTATCTGTAAATCTATAACTATCTCCTATTTCAACTCCTACTTAAACGTCTCTAAGAGTTAAAGGAATTAAAACCTACTATTAAGGTGATACACCCTTTTGCTATGTAATTATATCATCTAAATTTAAATTTTATTCTGACAATAAAACATTATTTTAAATAGGAACATTTTTCTCATCATTTTAAAATCTAGTTGGAGAGTAAGAATTGAATTCTTCCACTGACTAATTAATTTCAGATTATCTAGCAAGTTAAGCTTCAGATTGTCTTGGTTATTTTTACAAATTTTTTTAATTTGGTGATTTTTTGAAGTTCTAATTTGGTATTTCTTATAAAGAATGTTGTTGCTATTTAGGATATGATACATGATTTGAATTCTTTTATTATGGATAACGTTTATTATTACTATTTAATGCAGGCTCATAATTTGAATACTAAGGTTAAGATATATTATTTTAGTTTATTGGATTTAGTTGAATTTATTTTTTTCCACTCTTTTTAGCTGGTGAACCATTCTAATATTGAGTTAAAAATTATTTTAAAAACATCTTAAAAGAAAATGTTACATTTGATGTTGAGAAGGGTAGATTTGTAGATGGGTTAGAAATGAGATTTCTACTTGTATAAGAATCAGGTTGAGTAATATTTTACTTTTATAGAGGACTCTTTGATTTTGTTTTCAAATTACTGCTTTAAGGCAAAAGCTTCTTTTTTGGAATTTATCTTTCTTCTTTCATAGGAGTTGTATATTAAATTGAATTGTTAGTTAAATCTGCTCCAGGTATCAAGTTATTATCATAAGGATCATTTTCATCAATTGAAATATTATTGTCTGCAATAGAATTGTAGTTTTGTTGTTCGTTGAGATTTTACTTTTAGCGTTTAAGCTAGTTCAGCTATGATTACAGATTATTACTTTATCTGTCTCTATTTAAAAGCTGCTATTTAAGAGCTAAAATTTCTTAATTCTTTTAACCAAGAATATTCTTTAATTCATTAATCTCGTTGTTCAACTTTTTTTCATTTGTTATTTTTGATTTTTTATAAATTTTAGCTTTTTAGAGAAGATCTTAAAATGTTTATTCATTAAATTCTAAATTAAAAAATTCAGGATCATTTCCCAAACCAACTATGGACGATTAATCAATCAAGGAGCTATTTGATACCAATTTACTTTTGTCTAAAGGCTTTAAGCTTTCTGATCTTCTTGGGTTATTAGCAAGGCTACCTGATTTTCTATCTCTTGAAACTAATTAAATCTGAGAAGGTTTAGACTATCTCTCAAAAACATTTTCTTATTCGTTATAAGAAAAATTAGGTCTAATATTATTCCTTTCACAAAGCTTTTTGTATTCTTTTTCCATGCTCAAAAATTCTCTGTATTACTTGCTAAATTTGTCTTCTTACTCAGACAATTTATCTTATAATTCTTTTATTTTTTGCTTTAAAACATATTTCTCATTAAAATCTTCTTTTCTTGCTATAACATCTTTTTTATCTGATTCCTGTGAAGCATTTATTTTTTATAATTTCTTTGTTAACTCTAACTCTTTTTTCACTAATTTAATTTCTTGATCTTTGCTTTTAAGATCATTCTCCAGTTTCATAACCTTCTCAAAATGCCCTCCTTCATATACTTAACTTTACAATTTCTTATTATCCCTTATTATTTCAAATTAAAAATTCATTAAAAAAACATAAAGATATGTTAAATAAGGTAAAAAAACTCATATTTTACTTTCAATCAATTCTTAATTTGCTTACAAATTAAATAAATTGGAAATTCATCAATGAGTAAAATAGTAAAAATTTTTATTTTTTTGTAAATTAAAAATGAATCTTTATGATAGCACGAAATGAAAAGAGGAAAGCTATCTTTAGAAAAGGTTTAAATTTAAACATTTAGGGAGAAGATGGTAGTCACTTCAGACTCCAAGATAGATAATTATTTAAAACATTTAATATTAAAATCTTCAAAATTAAAAAAAAGAACATAGAGAGTTTCTTTAAATGAAATATCTTTTTATTTTAAATAATTACCTTTGTATTGCATCAATCAATTTGTATGCATTGTTTAACTCCTGCTTAAGAACAGGATCAGATGTTTAGTTGTTTAATCTATTTTTAGAACTGACAATATTCTTTTAATTTTTTTCAATGACTATGCTAAGCTTATCGCTTAGAGATTTAAGTTCTTCCCTTAATTTATCATTCTGTAGTCTTAATTTTATTAATTCTGAGTTTTACATTTATTCATTTTTTTCATTTGAATTTGTGTTTTTTGTGATATCATTGGGGTCATTTATTAAAAAAAGCTATTTTTCAGCACTTTCTTCATTGCTTAAGTTCTTTTAGGCACTCAATCTTTAAATACTTAGTCTCTTCTTTGGAGTGACCATATTAGTTTGGATTTCTTTTATATTTTTTTTCCCATTTATAACAACTTTAGCATTATTATTTTATTTAAGAATTAATTCTCTATCCTGCTGGCTTAACACATGTCCGCTTAGATGTACATCACTATCTTATTCTACTTTTTTTTCAGCAGATTCTTAATTTGATGAAGGTGAGCTTTAATCTATTAATATCATAATTAAATAAATATTCAATATATAGGTAGACAAACGAAAAGAATAAAAGTGCAAGATTACCTTATTATTTATGGATTTATTAGCTATTTAAAACTTAAGATCTTTATGTTAAAGGCTGATTATAATGTAGTTAATCTTTTTCATCAAAATACTAAATGCTATTTTGTTTTAAATCATCTTCTTATTCATCTTATTCAACTCTACTTATTAGAGGGACAGATTATCCTCCTTGTTTTTCATCAAAAATAGACACATCTTAAATAATATTATGACTACCTTGTTCAACATGTTGATTTTTAGCATTTTATCTATTGAATGTTAAATAAATTTTTATAGTAATGATATTGAATTAAATTAGCATTTTACCCAATTATTTCATTATTATGGTGAGTTTATTCTTAGATGTTTTAACTAATCAAATGATCTTAATTGTGAATCAATTCATCATGATCATTACTCTAAATATTTTAACTTTCGTGCTAAATACTAGCCTATGACATATTTAAATGTAATTTATTTGCTTCTATCAATTTCTAACTTAGATCAAGTATGGTTTATGCTTGTTTAGAAAATATCAATATATTGATTTATCTTGTTTAGCAAATAATTATCTTTTTATAAATTTATTGATTGATAATATTTAACTATTTAGTTTTCTCATTCAGTTATAAATAAAAATTGATTAATATAAGATGAGGTTATAATTTAATTTTTAGATTATAATCATCGCAAAGAGATATTAATATTAAAATTACTCATTTCTATCCACTCGTTAACTTAAATACTAATTTTATTAAATTTTAATTTAATATTACGCATTCATAAAATCAAATTTATGCAATGGATTATTATTTATAACTTAGTGTGTATAGAATAAATGGATACTCTATTTAAAATGCTAAATAAATAGACTGACCACAAGTACTATTTAAAAAGAAAATAATTTTAGTAACGTTTTAAAAATAAAAAATTTTTAGAAGATTCAAAGTAAGAGAAATATTTTTTACAATAAAGAATAATAGATATAATACAAAAATATACTTATTTTTATTATTTTCAGACCTCAATTTCTTCTTCTTATCCAAAATTTTGTAGCTTTGATTTATTATTTTTCTTGTTTTTTTCATCATCGTTATCAGAAAAATGTTGAAGATATGAATTATTGTTTTCATTATTGGTATTTGAGTCTTCTTTTTCAAAATGGTCTTAGTCATATTCATCTTGTTAATTTATTTTATCTTTTTATTAGTCAAGGTTATTATTAACTCCTTTGGATACTTTTGTAATATTTTATTATGTGTTGTTAAGTGTATTAAAGCTATTGTAAGATTAATTTGAGTTTTGTTTCTACTGAATACCATTTACTTTATTTCCTTGGTTTAAGCTAGTATTCTAACTGTTAAATGAAGAAATTCCCTTTTGCTTTGGATTCATCTAATATTTTAGCTATTATAGTTTTTATTGTTTTTCTGTTTAGCCATTTTAATTAGAATTTATTAACTAAACTAATGATTCCTCACTATTCTTTTTTCTTTCTGTTGGATTTGTTTAGTTTTCTAAATTTATACTGGCATCTTAAGATCCATAATCCTTTCTAATAATATCCATATCCATCAAATACTATTTAACACTACTTCTTACTCTGATTTCGATATCAATCCACCCCTTTTTACGCATGTCCTTAACCATATAATTAGGAAGCTTGTGCATTTATTTGAAGTTTCTAAGATCATAATGTATCTATTAAGTGTATAAATATTTAAATTAGAATTAATCTTAACATAAAAAAAGAAATTACTTAGTGAACTCCTGATTAAAGATAATATGGAGTTAAATCTAATTCGAAATCTCCTAAAAAATGTTCACTATTGTCTAAAGGTGTCCATTTATATAGACCTATGTAGATAATTCTGTTTTGTTTTATTTCTCTCAGATAGAAGAATTCATTAATAACAGATTTGGAGAAATCTGAATATACTTCTGGATTAGTTCTTCTTATTTCATGAATAGAAGCCTATATTTCCATAAAATACTTTTCAGTTTCAGATGAAATAGGTAAAAAGTTAACAAAGGCAATCTCTTTCATATTAATAACAAGATGTATACGTTAATCCATCAATTCCTAGTTATTTTCATCTAAAGGAATTCCATCAAGCAGACCTTACATATTGGTATTTTCATTTTTTTTATTTTTACCAAATGAAGGAACTTTCCTCTCTTTAAATTCATGAAATTTAGATATTTGTTTCATTAGTTTCTTTTATTTGGAAAATTCTTTTTTTAAATTAGATTTAGTAGGCACAACTGGTGGGAGTTTCATCATTCTTTGAACTATTTTATTGTTTTCAAAAGCTATCCTTTCTTGTTCTTTCTGTCTTTCAATTGATGCACTCACATGCTTATTTAGTTGAGCAAGATTAATTGATGAGTTTATTCTTCTTCTTTTACCATCTCTGCTTAATGATTTTATCCTTTCATTATCTGAGTATCCATTCCTATAAGTATCATCATCTCCAAGCAATTAATCTTCACTCGGATTATAAAATTCATAATTTTTTATCATATTTGGATTATTTTTGTAAAAATTAGAATTGCTTTAATTATTTGAATATCTAGGATAATCTCTTAATGCTTCATGATTGTTTTGATTACCATTAAAATTAGGGCTACTACGTTCATTATTGAAGTTATAATGATTAGGATTTCCATTTAAATTAGGGTTATTTTAATCTTTATCATAATTATTATAATTATGATCTTTCATTACATTTGGCTGATTTTAGGAGTTAGGATTGCTTTAGCCTCTTTAACTGTTTAAATCATTCTTCAAGTATATATTTTGATTATTATCATCTGGCTATTCTACGTTTCCTTCTGTTTTTAAAGCTCTTTATAGACTATATTTATAGAAAGTCTAAGGATCGTTTTCTTTGTTTTTATTAAATCCATTAGTGGAATTCGGAATGTTATTAGAAGATTAACTATATGAAGTGCCTCCATAATTAGAATTACCCCCACTAAATGTTTATTAATTAGCATTGTAAACTTGATTGGGATTGCCTTAATAATTTCCTAAATTGCTTTATGATCTGCTACTATTTTTGTAAGTATTATCATTACTATAATTATTTCCAAAAAAATTAGCAGTTTAAGGATATTTATCATTCTAGTCCCCACTATTTTTGTAATAAGTATTTTAGTTGCCAATATTTCTACTTGATTCTGTATTTGCAGTCATTGTTCTTTACCTACTATTTGTTTTGTTTGGATTAAAGTTATTTCCAGATTTTAAAATAGGGTTTGAAGATAAGTAGAATACAGACTCTTTGAAGCTCTAATCCTTAATATTTCTCATAATTGAAAATTTCCCTTTCTAAATTTCTTCCAATTTGGCAATAAGAGCTTTGTTTTCTAATTTTTGCTCCCTTTTTAGTTGTTCTTCTTTGAATAATCTGTTTTAAACTACCTTTTTCTCCTTGTCTTCAAGTAGCTTTTTATCCACTGAAATACTTCTTTTGACCTCTCCCTTCAATTTTTAAGACTGGATACTTTAAAGCTTTTAAATATGTGTTTTGTATTCCCTTTTTTCATCATTTTCAAGATGAGTTTTCTTTAATATATATGTAGGTCCCCTCATTATTCTTAGAAATAATCTATTTAAATTAATTTTAATAATAATTTGTTAAAATTTTGAGAATAAATTAATATTTAGAAGAACTTAATTGAATTAGCGAAAATACAAATTTTTTCTTTAATCCCAATTTTTATTATAAACAGTTTAAATCACCATAAAATTTAATATTAACAAAAAAGATAATAAAAAAATATTTATTTATAACCATAACTTATACATCTCCAAAAGTATTTAGTTATTATCATAATCATTCTTAACCATCTACTTCAATCAATTTTAAAATCTTTATTTCCAGTTTCACAAATCAATTTTGTTTTCTAAATCATTCAAATGACTCCCTCTAAAAAAGAAAAATTTGTTATTTACTCCATAGGCTATTTCAACATTAAATTGATATATTTAAACAATTGAATAAATACAATTTAGTGTAGTAAACATATTATAAATATATAAATAATAAATTAATGATGACTGGTATTATTCATGATTTAAATTTATAATCCTCTTTTGTTAAAAACATAGCCCTTCTTCTAAAATTATTCATTGTTGAACCAACAGTTCTACTTATGCTGTTTGTTAAAGAATATTATGTGTGTTTATCTAGTATATCCTGGTTAAATGATTCCTAATATTACAATGTAAATACAATTTTTAAACTTTTTGATATAATTAATTACTCTAGCTTCTCTTAACATTTATTTATTGAGATTAACCTATAACATTTTTTCGTCAACACTCATTCTGCTGCTTAATCTGAAATACTTACGAGGAGAACTCTATTATAAAAAATATATCAATCTCTGGCTAGATATAAAAAATTTACTGCTTTAGAAGAACAGCTGCAATTATGTAACTTATCTGTAAAAGTTTAATTCATAGTGTCTTTTTTATCTCTATTTTGATTTATTTTTTCTATCTCAGTTTGCTTTTTCTTTTAAAAGGTCTTCTCAAAAGATAAATTAACTTATTACTTTGATTAATTTAATAAAAAGGTTAACTTTGTTTGTTTGTTTTGTTAAGAATATTTACCTGATGCTTTGAGCTGTTGTCCATTGATTTTGCAAATTTATTTATATAGTAATCATTAATATTTTAAATTTTAGCATCTGCTATTTTCTTTATTTTTTCAAACTTTTCATTTGATTTCTACAACTTTTACTTTTTATCTTTCATTATTTACTCATATCTTTATTCAACAACTTAAAGCTTTTCTTCTAACTTCTCTCCTTCTTTTTCATTTTGGTCTAAAATTTACTTTATTATTACATTAATACATATTTATAAATTATGTTCAATCTTTATGATTTTACATTTTCTTCTTAGACTCTATTCCTTTACCTTATGTAGGATATTCTTTATTCCTAAGGTATTCTTATTGCAAACTATGCTTATTGCTTTTCCTCCTTTTTTTTAATATATTCTATTTGATTGTTTTTTAAATCTTGAATTTGCTTCTTTTATAATTCAACCATCTCTTAAGTTAACTAAGTTTATAATTAAAACAAGCTTATGTGAAATCATATTTGTATTTTTACTTAATAATTTATACTTCTATATATTTTGCTTTGGTATCGCTTGAATGTTAAATAAAGGTTTTTGCTTTTTTTTGTTTTTTTTCAAGATGAGCAAGTTTGTTATTTTAACATTTTTAAATCATTTGATCCAATTTTATCATTTTTTATTCATTTTTTTATGCACTTTCATCATAAAGCTTTTATTAATTACTGATACTTCTGATATATTTATAAAAGCTACTTTCCATTGTATTATATGATCCTATTAACATTTTTAAATAATTTTATAAATGCTGTTTTTAATGACACATTTAAAATAACCTGAAATTTTTGTTTATAATTCATTCCCATAATGGTTTGGATAAACATCTTTTCTAGAAACCCCTATATTTTTGATAAAAATAACTTTAATTTTATTAAATTGTTAGATAATTAATTGTTACTTGATGAATAGTTTTTAGGAGCACTATAGTATTCTAATTCATCTGGTTATGTATTCGAATTTGATTTTCTGAATTCTATAAGTGAGCTGTTCAATCTACTTACATTAGTGTGTTGTTTGGCAAATGGTGACTAGCAAAATGTTCCATATAACGAGTTATTCATTTAATGCTTTCTTAAATTAATGTGTTTATAGCTAATAAATTTATTTAGTTAGTTAGTATGCAATAATATTCTTGATTTGATTGAAATATTTGTTTAATAATTGATAAGTCTAATCAATTATATTTATTCTTAGCGACACAACCTCAATTAAATTTATTAATTAATTATCAACTTTTTAGCCATATTTTTATTAATGTATCAAGAAAATAATTAATCATTACATATTATATTTGCATAAGTTAATAATTGATTGGTGGATATAAATTAATTAAATAAATAACTTTATTGAATATCTTTCATTTTTTTTATTAAAAAATAATTTAATTTATTTCATCATTTTTTTTCTTTTCACCCCAAAGCATTTTTTTACAAAATTAAAAAAAATTAATTTAATTTTTTTTTAAGAAATTAGTGAAATAATAAATTTGTCGAAGAAGAATAAAATCAGAATTATAAATCTTATTTATTAATATTGTTTCTAAACTATAATTTTGGAATGAATTATGGAAAAAAAAAGGAAAGAATATTCTGATCAGGGATAAAATGAACAAGGAACTGTTGGCCATAAATTAAATTAATTTGGTGATATTTTTTATAAGTGAAAATAATACAAATAAACCCATGTATATACAAACATTTTGATATCAAATATTTGAGAATAATATAAAATCTTGAGGCTTAAGCTATATTTAAAGAGTTAAGGTATGAAATGCTATCAGAAAATATCCTTTAGAAAGATAATTGGAGATATCAATTCATACTTATTTTTTAATAAAAAAATAAATTACGATTATTCAAGTTAAAAAGTAAAAAATTAAATAGGCAGAAATGGATCAAACTGGTAATGATAACGTTGCAAAATAATAAAGAAATTGCATTCACCATCCTACATAAAGACCTAACTGGTATTGCATAGACCCTAATTGCTAAGAAAAAGTTAAATTCGGATGTGGTGATTGCTTTTTAGATGCTCCTCATGGATAACATTAAGTAAAGAAGTTAATAGAATATGAAAATGTTGTAAAAAAAAGATGCCCTGAAAGATAAACTAAATTTAGAGAACTCTAATAAATTACGGAAATAAGAAATGCAACAGAAGGCTTATTCGCTGATATAAGAAGTTAAATGAAGACTCAAATTGATAATCTTGAATATTCAATTTAAAAGCAAATTAGAATAATTGAGCATAATTTTAGCAGCCGTACATTGAATGAATTCAATTAAAAAATTAGATTACTCTCTAACAGATTACTCTTTTGCAGATTTTTATTCTGTGAAGATGAGTTAAGTGAACTCTCATTGTAACTCTATAACTAAAGTCAGTACATGGAAACAACTATTGAAAAAGAAAAAAACAAACGTCTATTGATTAGCAATTAATTCAATGATCATCTCTCAAAGATTAAAACTTACTTTAATGAAGTTGTTGAATCTTTACAAACTTTTTCAACATCATTCTAAGCAAACTAACCTAATAATTTTAGTCTTGAAAACTTTACTCAAAAAGTTGTTAAAATAAATGAAGAATAACCTGCTCATACTAGTTCAATCCGTAAAATCCTACTTTTAACAAACAGTAGGTTTATGACCTTCTCAGATGACGCCAAAATGCATATACTAGATTTCTCATTTAACATTACTAAGACAATCTAGCATAGCCATAAAATAGTTTAAGCTGATAACCTCTCTGAAGATTTAGTTGTTATATCCTCATCAGATTACAAGATTTATGTTTATGATATCCAAAATGGTAATAAATAAATTAAAATATACATAAGAAAGACTTCTAATTAATTAATGTTTTATAATAATTAATAGGTACTATAGTCAAATAATTTAGTGGGCACAATGAACCTATCTTAGCTTTAAAAGCAATAAGCGAAGATACATTTGTTTCAGGTGGACTTGACAAAAATATTCATATTTGGAGCTTGAGTTAAGATGAAGCCTTATCTGTTTAATTAGATCCTCACCAAGGAACTATTTACAGTATTGAAAAAATAGGTTACAATAGATTTGTTACATGTGGTGGTGAAGATGGTAAAATAAAAATGTGGGAGGACACGAAAGTTGTTTAAGCCTTGAATGGTCACACTAGTAAAATTTAGCTCCTAAGATACTTGAAAGGACTCAATACTTTGGTTTCAGTCGATGAGTAAGGAAAAATTGTTTTGTGGAACTTGTCAGACTTAACTGTTATTACTGTAATTTTGATAAATTAAACCAATTTCTATTAAACTTTAATTTAATCAATAAAATTAGCAACTTACAGGTGAATTTTCTGCAGTTATTGATGTGATTGAATTATCTGATGACATGTTCTGTGTCCTTGGAGAAGAACAAAATGTCAAAATATTCAAATTTGAATTTGAGGAAAAAATAAATGAAACTGAGCAAAGTGGAAGTAACGAAATGCTTGATAAAGTTACAACCATTAAAGGAGAAGCTATTAAAAATATCTCATCTATTTTTAATTTCCCAACAAACATTAGCGTTCAAACTATTTCAAAGTTGGATGATGATGGAATTATTGGTGGATGTTCAGATGGTCATATTGTTTTAATTAAATGATTATCTAATATTTTGTAATACATTTTTATAATCAAATTAGATTAATTTTTAAAATACAATTATTCTTAATCTTTTAATTGAAATCGATTTAGTTTATAAAATCTAAAACATATTTTAATATTTATTTTAGTTAATCAAATTAACAAAATGTAAAAAGAGTAATTAATTGATCAAAAAATTAAAAAAGTGAAAAAATTTTGTGATTTTAAAAATAAATAATTACTTACAAATATGTTCTTTTAGGATAAATAAGCAATAGAAAAATTATTTATATCAATTTGTAATAACTTTTTATATATTTTCTGATACAATGCTACAAATATAAGAATGATTGAGATATTAATAAATTATTAAATACTCAAAAATTATTTACTCTCTGTAAATATCTCAAGAAGCAAATAGAAAATTAATTGATATTATCTAAAAATTAGAAATTACATTTTGAAAAAATTTTCCTGATAGCACAAGGTAAATAGAATTGGTTGAGATGTAAAAAAATTAATAATATTCATTCATGTCATATTTTATTTGTATAATATTAAGAAATAACTTCTTTTATTAAGAAAAAAATAGAAAAGTAATTGAGATATAAAAATTTAATTCTTATATATTGATAAAAGAGAAAAGCAATTTAAATATTTTAAAAAAATGTAAATAATTATTTATTACAATAAATTTCTTTTTACAAGAAACAAATAGGGAAATGGTTGAGATATTAAAAAATAAATAATTGAAACAATCAATATTAATTGATAAATTGAATATTTATAAACATAAATTTTTTTATCTTTAAATTGTAAAAATTACAATAATTTTTGGATTAGTTTGTTTGTTAGTAAAATAATATTTTTGAATATTGAAGAAGCAACAAGATATCAATTCAAATCGGTTGATATTTAATAGTTACTTTTTTCTATAAATCTGGGTATTGAGCACAAATATGCTATACTGCTTCGTATAAGATTGATTTGAATTGATCATAGGAAGGTAATACAAACAATCTATTTTCTTCCTATTTACTATTTTAAAATTTACTTTGTGATTTTTTCTCTTCTTCTTTTTGGAATGAATTATCTTAATTGGTTATATAAAAACTTGATTTAGTTTATTAAGTGTTCTACTACTCTTTATAAGCTGATTAGATACTTTAAGAACTATTCACTTCTTGATCTTTTTTCTTTTAATAAATATATACATTTTTGATGAGAAAATTTAAAAACTATTTAAATTACTTCTTGGACAGTTTTTTAAGATAGTGCCTATTCAGTCAAGTAGATAGAAGTAGAGTGTTTTTTTATTTGTTCTTGAATCCTTTCCTTATAATTTGACATAATTTAATCGAAATATTTCTTTAAAGCTTATCTTTTATAGTCTATGTGATTAAATGATTAGTAGACATTTTGAATGACTCTTTTTGTAAGAGAAGAATTTTTTTGTGTTGCTTAGTCTACTTTTACTTCAATAATATCCCCTATTACTTCAAAATAGTATTTGTCCCAGAATCTATACAAAAGTTTTTTAAAGTTAACTATTCTTTGATGGTAGATTATAAATTTTTTAATTATTTTTTTGCTAGAAGAAATATATATTAACATTTTTTAGATGCTTTCATGTCTTTAAGCATTTTATCTTAGCACTGAAATTAAAGCCTTTTATGCTTCAGCTTTGACTTTCTTCTTCTTTATGTTAACATATGTATCTAAAACTTACTTAGACTCTAAAACAGCTCTTACATAAATATTCTATCCTCCGATCTGTAAAAACAAAATTAAAATTAATTTTTAATTCAAAAAAGACAAAAATTTTACTTTTCTTGATTTAGTTTTGTATCTAAAGAATGGACGAAGTAAGGAAAATGCCATATCTCTCATTAGTCTTTATCTTTCTTTATGCTTTTATAATTTAACTGCTAATTTCTTAGTTGCCAAAACCATATATATCGTTGTTAGCCATATAAAATCAAAGGTCTTTTTCTTAAATTATCTAATTTCAATAAACTATTTTAAAATCTTTTCCTGTTTAATCCTTTCCTAATTAATTAGTTAGTTAGTAAGTTATTTTTGTTGATTTTATATATAATTTGATTAATTTACTTTATCTTCTTATAATTAAGCCAATTGGTGAATGTGATTTTCTAAAAGATGATTTTTAATTGTTTATGCTTGTATAATTTTTTATTTTTTAGATTCAAGAAAATGCCTCTTTCTTACTGTCATCTCTTACATATTTTCTTCTTTTAAATTATCTATATTTTTCTTTAGCATGTTCTACTCAGGTCCTGTCATGCCTAATTTTCTTCTCCTTTTTTCTAATATATACTTAACTTCTTCTTTTAATTGATCATTTGAAAGAGCGTAGCATGATAATTTAATTTCCTATTTATTAGTTTATACTTCTGTAGGATTTTAATTATTTTAATTAGTATCTTTATACTCTCTCATAGTTTTGATACTTTCATATACAGTACCAAAAGTTATGCTTAATCTAATAATTGCTTCATCATTAGAATAAATTGAAAAATAGAAATAGTCTTAATTAGTAAAATATCCACTACTATTGTCTGACTCAAATGAAAAAGAGTTTCCCTAAAGATTGTAATCACAATTAAACTGATTAGGAGTTGGAAATTCTTTGCTCACCATTATTTTATAATTTAATATCTTATCTTAGCCAATCTTAACCCTTAAAGGACTCTACTATCCTTTTACTCTAATACAAAAATATGTGAAGTCATTTACTCCTAAATATAAGTAATTAGTTTTCCCTACTTTCAATACCTATTCATTTGAAGCTAATAATAAAAAATAAATTTAACTTAAAATCTAATGAAAAAACTTAATTAAATTGAATATTTTTTTCATTTTTTAAAAGTAAATTATTATTATCTTAGAAAAATCAATATTTATTGATTTTAAGCTTTATGGTAGGTCTCTGTTTGTTTGAGCCCATTTTAGGCATAAATCTCCACTTAGAAAAATTTCCATTATTTTTACTTCATTTTTAGGGTTCAAATAATAATATTATTGGTAATCCAAAAAATATAAAATATAATGATGGATGTGAAATACAACGATAGTGTAAAGTAAAAATATCATGATAAATGTAAAATATAATGATGAATGTGAATATTAATAAAATAAATTTTTTATTAATACCCAAAATAAAATATCTATCACCTTATTCGTTTATTAATATAAACAATTTTGTTTCTCATTCATTAATATTTAATGTAATTATAGAAAATTTCCTCTTTCTATATTAGCTTTTCAATTAAAGCAAATTCATGCTTTTCTTTTAGATCTTAAAAAATATCAATTCAGAAGAAAATTTTGATGACTATTTTTTCAAAATTTAGATAAATAAAACAAATTTTAGATATTTAAAAAGATATATCTATCTTGGTTTAAAGTAAATTCTTTTGTATTTATATTCATAGATTAATTCAATAAATAGATTTATATTTCTTGTAGCTCATAATACTTTTCTCTGAATAAAATTAAATATTTTTTGTATTTATTTTTCTTGATTGACTTTTAAAAAATACAAATTTATTATTTTTTGCTCAAAAAAGGAGAAAAAATGTGACGCAGATAAATTATTGGTATTTATTTCAACAGTTTTATTTTTCTGCAATTGAACCAAATATCTAAAATATTTACTGCTTTTGATTTTTTAATCTTACTTTTGAAAGTATTTTGAAGATTAAAGATTTTTTAAAATTGAGAGATTGAAAATCAGTAAAAAGTGAGGATTGAATAAGTAAATTTTAATTAAAATAATCTATGAAGAAAAAGCTAAGATTTTAATTAATAATTTCTAAATATTAATTGATATCTTAAAAAATCAAACTCGGTGTTTTTTGTGGGAGTGGATGTGTTACATAAAAATAAGTGTAACAGTAGCATTTGAAGAATTTTGATAAACTTTTAAAGGAATTAATTACGAACGTTTGGCTTGAATATGCAAGGCTTTTCTACTTTTTTCTATTCTTTTTATGTTTCTAGGTTTATAGCTGTTCCATTAAAGTCATATTTTTTCATTTCATTTGTGTCAATTAAATTTAAAGTGTTTTTAAAGTTTTCAATCATTTCGTCTCTGTTTAATTCTGGTAACTGTTGGTAGGAATTGAAGTTGAAGCTGCTGAAAGTGTTTACTGTAGTTATTGCTTTCTATGATTTTTATCTTAGGTGCAATTATTGCTACTATTAGTTGGGGTCAAGTAGTATTTTATTGGATTAATAAGGATCTGCTGCTTTTATATTTTTCTAGTTACTTAAAATGTTTTTATCTTAAATAGTAATGTTATTTTCTGTAGTTAAAACCTTAGACATTCTATGGTTTTTATTGGGAGTCATTAGTATGCTAGATCTAACATCTACATGAGATGACTTGAATAGTGGCGATGTTAATTTTGATATTCCTTCTCTCAATGTCTTAGGTGAAGGAATATTCTTTAAGCTCTTAATCTGAACAGTTCCTTCTGTATTTATTTTCAATTAATCTTTAAAAACCCTCTTTACAGGTGATTAGCTATTAGATTATGTATTCAAAGTCTATGTTAAATTCTACTTTTGTTGCTTCTGCTTATGAAATAGTGCTCCAGATTAATTTAATAACCTCACATTAATATTATCTTTTATCTTTTCATTTAGTTTTCTTGAAGATTACTAAGAGATTTATCTTAATTCATTAGACAATTTACCCTTGAATAAAGCTGTTGCGCTACCCACTGGTGTTACTTATGAATCAGTGTGTAAAAAATTTATCTTTTTTGACATATGATTGACATTTTTAATAAATTATTTGTATTTGTTTTAACTGAGTGAATTTTTATTTCTTTATTATTCTTCTAATGTTTATGTAGTCTCATCGCCTAAATCAAACAAATGAGAACTGCTATTATAATTTAGCTTACTTTTTGTAGAGCTGAGCTGTTTCAAGCTCTTATGATCGCTCATTCTTGTTTTTTCATTCATTAAGCCTGAGTCATAGTTATTGCCAATAATATCTTCGGAATCGCGTCTTTCTTTACTATCATTAATGTAGAGGCGAACTTTGCTTTTTGGCTTTTCTGGCTGAAGCTTGTATTAATCTGCATTATGAAACAGATTAATTTCATTTCCTTCTAAAATTTACTTTAAGTTTTAATATTTATTCTCATCGAAATTCATCGTTTGCTATACCTAGTTACTTACTTGCTACTTAGTTATTTGAAGGAGAAATTTTGTGAGTTTGCTAAGAGATTTATATAATTAGTAATAATAATTAAAAGTAAAAGACCTAAATTTGTTTGTTTATTTATTTATTTGTTAGTATTAATAGCTTTTATTTCTTTATTTGTTTACTTATTTCTTGCTGGCTTCTTTAATGTAATTGTTATTATTTTGTGTATTTTAAAGTGTTTTAAAATCTTTGCTTTATCATTATTAAAAAAACTATAAATCTTAAATTTTATGCACCTTAACCAAACAATCAAATATCAAATTTAATTTCTTACTGAACACATTTGGTAGAAAACTAAAAAAATTAAATTAAGATTGTTTTCTCCGCGAATATTTTTACAATAAATTATCCATTATTACTTGATTTATTTTATTCATTTTAAATATTAATCACAATATTTACTGATTCAGCCCTATTTTATTTAAACTTAATTAACATAAAATACAAAAAATTCAATTAAAGAAAATATCAAATAAATTTTAAACACAATTGATCATTATATTAATGATGTTTTTTTTTTATTTAAATAGAGAGTAAATTATCTTTTATTGCTTGATTTAATTTATTCGAATATCTTCTGTCTGTTCAATAATATTAAAAATATTGAAACATTTATGACAATACTGACTGATTCATCCCAATTTTATTTTAATCAAATGAATAATAAAATATATTCTAATCCATTCATATTCATTATTAAATTAATTTTTATCAATCAAAAAATTATTTTTGATAAATTAAATATATTTTATAAAACATTTTAAACACAATTTATTATTTTATTAGAGATATTTTTTTTTAAATTAAAGATTAAATAAAGATTATTCTTGCCAATATTTTTTAGAGTAAATTATCCTTTTTTATTGCTTGATTTATTTTATTCTTGTATCTGCCTGTTCAATAATATTATTAAAAATATTGAAACATTTATGGCAACTGATTTATTCTATTAAAATAATTTTAATCTTTTACATTTTATTAGAAATCCGTTTATTTATTTGTTATTAAAATAAGCTTACTTACTTTTTTAATCAAACAATCATTTTTTAATAGAATAAAGATATTTTACAATGAATATATTTTAAACACAATAAATTATTATCTGAATGATTTTTTTAGATTAAAAGTTAAAATTAAATTCAGATTATTTTTTTAGAATTATATTTGAATAAATTATTGACAAATGCTTGATTAATTGATTAAGTTTATTATCTAAAATATTCCTCCCCTTCTGATGATATTTGATATGACTAATTCGATCTTTTAGAGGTAAATATAGTAAATTGAGAATTAATAGTTAAATACTTAAATTAAAAGCTAATAAAAGAAAAAGAGAGATAGACAAATAAAAAAAGATCACTTTAATTGAAACTAATACAGCAATAATCAACTTACTAAAAAGCATATCATCCATAAATAAATAAATAAGAGCAAAATTTATTTCCATTTTGGAGTAATTGAGAAATTTGAATTCTGTGGTAAAACTTATGAACTTGCTACTTGTTAAAATGAAAATTTGGAATTTGTAGTGAATCATATTTTTAAATCATTTGTTTAAAGTAATGATATTTGACTTTTCTTCTGTTAAAGAAGTCATAGAGTACAGAGTAAGATGGTCTATTGCTTCTCCTGTATCACTTAAATTGGTTGATAACGATACTAAAGAGCCTGTTATTTACAATTTGAATGTAGATTTAGTAGATTATAAACATATGATTCTAAGTCATAGCCATATTAAAACTCCTTAGTTTTTTAAATAATATGGATCTCCCTTTGTTAATGGTCATGCTAATTAGATAGATTGGGAAATAGAAAGAGGTAATACAGTTTGGGGAACCTATTATTTTGTAGCTACTAATAATCAAGTCAAAGGTTTAACCAAATATTTTTTCCTGAAGAATTTAGAGCATTTTTGTAGAGAAGGTTATATGTAGTACTATGGAAGGGTCACTAGTGATAAAATGGCAAATACATTCATTGAGCCAAATAATAATAATTCTTTGAAGTAAACTTTTCATTTCATGGTACATTCTCTCCCCGATATTAAATCTTCATAGAGAGTAAGTTAAGAATCCTAATACGAAATTATGAAAGGTTGTTAAAACAAAATTAGTTGAGTACTTTTAAATATATTATCATTCTACTAAATTCTTAAACAAAAAATATCTTTTTTCTCCAATTCAGAATAAGACAAAAAAGAGAAAAATATGTCTCTGCAGATAATACTTTTAAAACTAATTAATTAATTAATATCCTTGTAACAAGTAAACAATTTTATTTTTATAGATTGTTGATCTAGACTAAAAATTATTAAATTAAATAAATATTATTATTAGTTATTTTTAGATTCATAATTTGGCATATTATTTAAAATTATTTTTAAATAATTGAGATAATGTCTACCTTTTATTATTTATTAATATGCATGCTATTTTTTATTTTATTCATGGTAATACTGAACATTTTTCTTTGCTTTATCTTCTTCGTTAAGTATTAATGACATCCTTATTTGTTCTTTTAAGATTTTTAATTTTGTTTAAAATTATTTTATTGCATCATGTATTTTTTCAAATTAAAAATTTTTGAATTTCTTTATAAATAACCTTAATTATAAACTTTCAATAAAAAATTTCATTAATCTTATAAATTTATGAAAAATGAAGTAAAATAATAATAGTCTTAATCTTTTACACTTATTTAAAATTTGATAATAAAATAATTTGTTGCTCAATAAAATTATTTTTATCAAGCCATATTATTTTAATTTTTAAATGAGTATATTATCTTTTTAAAATAAATATCTTTTCACAATTTTAATTAATTATTTCATTTTATTTTATCCTTTATTCAATTAAAATAATTACTTATCATATAGCTAATAGATTTATTTTTAGTTAAATATATAACTGAATTTATCTTATTTTGTAAAACAAATACCAAAGAACAATAATAATATTTTATCAAAATTTACTGTGGCCAAATTTTTTTGTTTTAATTTGTTACTTCTTTGGTACTTTTTTGAGTAAAAAGTTAAAAATATTATTTAACTCCAGATATTTTATTTATTAAAATTAAAAAATTTTACCACTAAAAATAAAATTATTGTTTGCAGCCTAAAATTGTAAAAAATGAATAATAACTAAAAATGCAGAAATCAAAAATTTTTTAAGTTTTATGATTAATCAAAATCCACAAATTTCTTCTTTTTTTTTCCAGTAAATTAATAATTTTTATCTATACAAATAACTTTTTAATACTTAATAAATCCCGTCTAAATAAACTCTATGGCTAACTTATCAACTAAAAATTTATAAATTGATAGATACTTCAAAATAATCTTCATCAATAACTTTACATTTTTTATTTGTTTAGACTAAAAAATATTAATATTCTGATAGGAAATTAATTTAGAGCTAAATTATTCATTTTATTTAAAACAGATAAAAAATTATGAATAGTCAAATAAGAAACAAAAAAAACTCACCTAATCTATCTTTTATCTATGAAAATCAACAAGAATATAACCCTATTCATTGTATTACCTATTTTAATAAGAGAACCTATTAATTACAGAACTAGACATTATTGCTTAAACATAATTCTATCTGTAAAAATTAAAGATTTTTTCTTTTGTTTTTAGAAAATAAATTTGATTTGTAGGTTAAAGATGATATATTGACAGATATATAGGTAGAATAGAATATATATATAAATACTTTACTAAAGATAAATATTAAGTTAAATAGTGTTTTGATATAATTTTTTATTATAAAATTCAAAGTTAGTTTTTCTTTTTATAAATTAAGCTTCTATAATATTTTTAACTTCTTGAAGAATAGAAAAAGCCATTTTCTGTGAATAAGTAAATAATAATAAATTTAACTGCTCATAAGAGTAAGTATCAAAATATTGAGCAATGGCAATTATTTTTATCATCATATTTTTTATTTTCAAAATGCTATTGCTTAGCAATTCTAAGTAAGATAGAAACAAAATCATCAAAGAAAATAAATTTGTGAATTTATTTTAGATTACTTTCCACTAAATTCTTTACATTTGAATAATCAATATCTATTTCAAATATCAAAAGCAAAATTAATAATTTTATGAATAAACAAACTCTAATTACTAAATTTTGAGATGATATCTTATATGAGTCTAACACATTCGTCTTTGGTAATAAATATGAATCCTTGATTATTGAGTTCATCCCAATAACATTCAATTTCATAAACCAATTTTATTTCGAAATGTTTTACTAAACTAATATTTTTATATTAAATAATTTGAAAGTAAAAACTTAGAATGCTTACTCATCTATGCTAATTATTTATTCTCTTTGTTTCAACCCATAACAAACTTGCAAAAGAAAAGCTTTAAATTCATCTCTTTTGATTGTTGAGTTTGTTTCTTTAAATTTTCTTTTCTTCATGTGATCAATCAGAATTTACTTCTATTCATCTTCAACTTTTTAAAAGTAAAATTATTGTTAGATAACTATAGAAAAAATGTAGTGTTGTTTTTTTAAAAACAAAGAACTCTTACTTTCGTAAATACTAAAAAGATAATCGATGATGAATATACACTCCTCAAGTGTTAAATAAATATGTTGATCATCTTGAAACTAAGCATTAGCTTGTTCATATGATTGTCTTATAATTTTCAATAATTGATTTCTTTATATTTTTATTATATCACTTTGATCATATTACTACATTTATCGTTTATTTTTTTTATGTTTTTGCAAATTTTTTAATTGATTTTTTTAATATTATTTATCAGTTTTCTAATGAATTTACATCCTTACTTCAAATAAGCTAACCACTAAAATGTAATATCTTTATTAGAAAAAAAAAAACAGGTTAGAAATTTGTATAAACTAACCTTATTGTATTAACTTATTATACAATTTAAGATATTAATAACTGATTATCTTAAAAAAATGATTTAAATTGATATTTTGATTTTGATATTCCTAGTAATTGGAGTAGATTATTTTTCCAATCACTAATTATTCATTTTAAAAATCCATATTGTAATTATCAAAATATCAAAAATTACAAGTATCATTCAACATAAAACAAAAAAGTTAATTTTCAGTCTAAAATTAATATGAATTATTTTAAATGCATGTAAAAATTAAAGCTCAATATATGATATTACTATGATTCCTTATGTTATTTAATTTAAATAATATAAAATTTTTATAGCTGTTAATTAATGAAGAATCTAAGTATGATATATATATATATGATGACTTAAAGAAGTTTTTCTGTTCTTTTTGAATAAAAAATATAACCTATTTATTTTGTTAAAAATATGTAAGGTGAAAATAAAGTTATTTTTCAGAAATGTTTAAGTTATTTGTAAAAATTAAGTTTTTTCTAAAGAAATTTTTTAATTAAAAAAGAATGTGTTAAAAGCTGAATTAATGAAGTATAATAACTCAATAAATATTCATTAGAAATACAATTACAAAAGATTTTTAAAGTAGATATAGAAGTAAATAAGGATGGCTAGTAATTTATTAAATTAAGGATTTTATCAGATATCACTAAGCAAGCCTAGATAGATTTTATAAGTAGAAATAAGATATTTATATTACTAATATAATTGGTATTAATTTATTTTTTTACATTTTCAAGGTTTATTTATTATTATTAATGAGATAGAGGAAAGAGTTTTTTAATTTTGTTATATATTTTTTTGTTTCTTTTTTAGTTCAAACCAAACTATAAATTTAATATCATGAAGTGGAAAGGAGCTAAAATTGGTAAATAGTATTCATTTTAAAAGTAAGTCAAAATATTTGGCTGCCACAAATTTATTTAGACTGACGAAAGCAAGAAGCGAATAGATTAAATTGGTAAATAGTAATCATAATTAAATCAAAATATTTGGCAGCCACAATTTTATTTAGAACGACTAATATATTTTTTTTTATCAAAATTTAAAATTTTAGCGACTTTGACAAGGATTTTTGCAAAGTCTTAAAAGAAGACAAATTTATGAAGATTTAGTAAATCTTCCTCAACTACATCTTCGACTCTTGAAAAATCTTCATCTATTTAATAAAAATGAATGCGATAAGGATAAATAATAGTAAAAAAAATAGATTACTGTGTTTTTCGACAATTAAGATAATTTAATCTAAAGCTTCTTCTTTAGTAATAAATGCAATATGCTTATTGTCTTTTTTAAAGTTATTCCAGAATTTTTCAACATCATACATTAATTTAAAGTCAATATATTTAACTAAACTAATTTTTTATAAATTAATAAATTTAATGATTCTGTCATTAAAAAAATAAATAAACTTACTCTTCTGTTTGAATGTAATCATCTCTTGGACTGTATGATGAGAAAATATGGAAAAGGAATTTTTTGAAATCTTTTTTTTTGACAATAGAATATTTATAAGATCTTGTCAATTTATTCAGGTGTTCGAGAATTATTTCTTTAGAGGAATCATCAACTTTTAGAAAAATAATATTCGTTAATTAAGCGCAAAAAGAAAAATAATTGTTCTTACTTTCAAATTAGCAAAATAGATAATCAGTAACAAACAGACATTATTCATATGACAATTAGAGATAATCACTATCAGGAAACTGATAGGTAACTTATTAGAGAGATTGGTTGATTAATGATATTATTTCTTTCATTCTTGAGATCTTTTGTTATTTTCAGATTTATTTATTGATCAATCAAGACAGTACAATATTTTAGATCTTTTTCTTTTGAGATTTGACCAATTTTTACAAATTATTTTTAATTAATATTATAAGTAAATAATATTCCCTATTCTCAATATAAAGTTTGTTAATTTGACTAACTTTACACATTTAAATAGATAACATAACCAATCTAAATTGAGGGTATTTTTGCTTTTGTTTTTTTGTGGTTCAAACAATTAGCTTTATGCCCAACAATGTCTAATATAGAGAGAGTTATATTATTTAAATAAATTGGACAAATTAAGGTAAATATCAGTTTTATATTAGATAATATATAAATATTAAAAGACTAGTTTTAAAATTGTCATATTCTATGTTTTTAAATTCACAACTTTATTGAGAATTTTGAAATAACACTTTCGATATAAAGGAAAAAAAAAATTTACAAATATTTGGTGTTTAATATTTAATATAAATAGCACGAGTCAAGTAAATCTCTGAGTAAAATATTTAACCTCTCATTGTATATGCTTGAAGTCTTTAAGTTAAATATATTAATTTAAATTTTTATAGAATGCATCTTTATTTTTATTGCTTTTTTTAAATTTTTGGGCTGTTGTTGTGTTTGTTTGTTTGATGTATCAATTTTAACTAAATTTTATATATACATGAAATCTAATAGAATTATATAATGAATAATTAATATTATTATTTTGATAAAAACTAATAGTTATTTATTTACAAGTAGTAAATTAAACGGTTGATTCTGATAAAAAATAAATAAGTTTAGGATGAGTTAGGTAAGAGCAAAAAGTTATTGGAAATATCTTTGAATCTGTTTATTTTCGAATTAATTTATTTCTTTCGTTTAGTACTAAAGAACTAAAATTAAGTAGTTTATCATTTAGTGAATAATAAACATTCGTTCTATAAAGCTTTATAATAAAATTAATCTTAGAATTCGCTCTTTTGATTGTGATTAGGCTCACAAATGAAATTAGATTCTTAAGATTATTATAATTGTTTACAAAATTTAAGAAAACGCTTATCACCTATTATCAAAAAATATCAAATCAAATAGAAAATCAAAAATATATGTATTTTCTTTTAAGTGTAAGATATTAATCAAGAAACCACACAAATTAATTTCGTTAGTCGAGCTGTCGAATTGTTTCTTTTATTAAATTTTAAATAATTAAAATTATTTGTAATCTATTTTTAATGCAATATAGGTAAGATTTGCCTATGATTAAAAAATCAAATTACACTTTTATTTATACACCATTTTCCAGAAATAACATCTTGATTCTCACCTAATTTAAAAATTTTTAATTTTAACTTTTATTTAACTTAGTTGTTAAAAAAGATAAATACTTAATCACTAATAAAAGAATAAAAGAAATACGCATTTAAATATTTAAGCTATTTAATTTTTAGATTTGTTTTATCTATTATTATCAGCCCTAATAAAACATGAAAAACAGTCTATTAGATTTTTAATTAATATTAATTTCTCTGTTATTTTTCAATAAAGAACAAGTAGACAATAATTTAAATTAAAGAAATCAAAATCATACATTTATTTTTTATCATCCATCGAGCAATTTTTATCAAAAAATAATATAAGAAAATAATTTAAAAATTGGATTATAAGGATATTAATAATTATTCTAACTAATATTAAGAAAAAAATTATTCAATGCACTTTGATTTATTTTAAGAACTCAAATATCTTAAGATATTTTGTTAGCTAATCTTAAAATTTTTTGAATTTTTTATTTAGTAAATCTGTGGAAATTATTTAACTAATAGTATTCAAATGGTATGAGTTCTTTGAAATTACAGTAAGATAATTTATTTTAAATATTAATAGTCGTGGTATGAAATATTATTTTTGAAAAAGTAAGTTGTGCTTAGTCTTAAATTACATTATTATCAATTCTCTTCACTTCATCTGTAAAAATAAAAATTCTTTGTTTCGTTTCTTAAATTATCTTACTTAATTTCTTTTAGAAAATATAGAAAGTATCTCTTAATTTAGTTAATTGGTCGATCATAAGTTTAATTTAGATGGTTACTTTTTTCTTAATTTAAATAAAAAGAATTTTGTAAATGAGAAATTGGATTATCAAAATTTTTTATTTCAAACTTTATTTTTTATTTTTGTTATAAAAAATTCGATTTTAAAAAGAAGATTTTTGAAATAAAATTAAATAACTCTTTATAAAGTGAATGACAAGTAAGTATATTTTTTTGTATGTAATTAGTATTCTTTAAATTTATTCTTGTTTTGCAAAGAATTTCATAAAATTATTCTTTTATAGAATGAAAGAATGAATGGATTCATGTATAAGTCAAAAGATGATTAGTTTATTCCAATTGAATAAGCTTTTTTAATACTTTCAATTTTTCTAATAAATTATCAAAAGAATATTTTTCTTTAGTTTTTATTTTTATTTTTAAAGAACATAATTTAATAAAGAAAATTTCTGAAGTAAAATTAGATAACAATATATAAAGTGAATGAATGATAGGTAAGTATATTTGTTTGTAATTAGTGCTACATCAAGTAATTCTTGTTTTGTAAAAAATCTCAAAGAATTATTCTTTAATAAAAAGAAAGGATAATTGGATGTATGTATATTGTTGATTGCAATAGAATAGAATTTCAAATGATATTTTTAGTAACATTTTTTCTACCTTTATAGCTTTTACTTTCTTTTTTCTAATGAATTATTAAGAGAATATTTTTTTTGAGATTTTAGTTTTTATTTTGAAGAATTCAATTTAAAAAAGAAGATTTTTGAAGTGAAATTAAATAACAATATATAAAGTGAATGACAAGTAATGTATATAATTAGTATCATATAAAGTAATTCTTGTTTTGCAATAAATTTTATATAATTATTGTTTCATAGAATGAATGGATAAATAGATAAGCAGTTGATTCCAGTAAAATAAAATTTCAAATGATATTTTTGAACGACATCTTTTTTTCAACTTTGAAGCTTTTTTAACTTTTTCTATTTTATCTGATTTAATTGAATTGCTTGCTTGATCATTTTTTCAAATTATAATGTTGAACGATTTTGCTGATGCTGTTTCTAGCAGACTCTATGGTTTGTTCATTAAAATTGTTTCTTTCTTCGTTATTGGTTGCTAGTTCATTGTTTTATTGGATTTTCTTTACTAAAACATTTTCGAAGTCTTATTCTTCTAATAGTTATTGCAAGTTTTAGATTTCTTGTTGTTATTGTTGAATCTAGTTCATGTAATCATTAAGGTTATTGAGGGTTTCGTTTTAACTAAATTCTTGCTCTCCCATTTTTTAAGAAAGATTCATAACTTGCATCTCTAAAATTTCAGCTCTTTCTTAAAGCTCCCAATTCTTTTAGGTAAGGGCTTAGTTTTCCTCTTGGTACTTTTTAATCTTTTGCTCCAAATCATACTTTAAATCCTTAAGTTACTATTTCTAGTCAAGTAGAATTGATTGGGAAATCTTGTAGTCATTTTCTAATTATTCATAGTTCATGTCGTAATAGGAATCTTTCTAGATTTTATTACTTGGGGAGAGACATTAGCTGGCTTGTTGTTTTAAATTAGCAATTTCTTAATTCAATTATTAGCTAGAGAGCTCAAGTTCTTAAATTTTTTGTTAGAGTATATGCTTTTCATTTTGATTTTGTTCTACTTAGATTTAGTGATTTGCTAGTTATTATGCTAGCTATTCTTTTAATTGAAGTGAAACTAAGTTAGACTAGAGCTTTTCATTACTAATATTTTAGAAAGAATTGATTAATTATGTCATGGATTCTCTCATGAAATTCAAATTAACATCAAAGCTTGATGATTAGTTGAACTAAGGAGCAATAATTAAATGTTATTATTCTCCAGCCTATTAATTGACAACTTGACTTAAGTTACCAAATAATTATGAGAATGTACTGAAAATAGTACTAAGTTAATGATTGGCGTTATTTAGCTATTCAAATGAGCATTTACCTTTAGCATCAAGTTCTTAAAGAATTTATTAGATTTCTTCATTCATTAATGAGTTTTATTCTTTTAGTGATTCATTTTGAATTCTTAAATAGTCATTTTCTTCAGATAGTATTTAGTTGCTTTAAGAGCTCTTTTCTGCATTAATTTTCAATTCTTTATTTTAATTACGTAAGCTTTCGTTTTCGTTCTCCAAGTAAAGAGTATTCTCTTCTAAATTCTAACTTCTGCTTGATAATTAATTGATTTATGCTAGATATTATTATTTTTCTTAATCTTATTTCTATAGTTAATTTTAAATTTCTTAGTGAATTTATTCTTTTTCTTTTATTATTAGATGCAATTAATCAATTTTTCTTTTAGCTGAATATAATTCTTCTTCAGTAGAACGTAGTTGTTATTAAGTGTATGACAAAACACTTTCATTTTCTTGTATTTCCATCTTAAGTTACTCAACAAGTTCTTACAAATCCTCAATCTAGCTATTAGAGAATTTATTTTTGGATATCTCTTCTTCCAACTAGGTGTGATGCTATTTCTTTTCAGATTCCATTATGTTTTATTAATCTTAGATCATCTAGTTAAATAATTTTAGTTACTATTTTAATTAAAGCATCTCATCTGAAGTTTTTTCGATTATTTTTATGTAATTTTCTTTTTGTTAACAAATTGATTCAATTTCTTTTTTGTATTTCTATTCTTTATCTCTGATTTATTCTTCACAAATCTTTCTCATTTCTTCTTCACAAATCTTTCTCATTTCTTCTTATCCAACAGCTAATGATTGATTTTAAATTTTTAAATGTTCATTTTCTTAATTCTTGGAAGTAATGAAGCTTTTTAGATCAGCAACTTGCTTGCTTAGATCTTAAACAATAGAGTTTGTTTATTACTCTTTCTAAGCAATTTCTTAAAGGGCTTACTGGTACTTTTATGAAACAGCATCAAGCTTTGCTTTAGTATCTTATAGATCTTAAGATAGTTGTTCAGCATTTTCCCTAGATGTCATAATTTAAGACTAAAGTTCATTTTATAAATTTTAAATTTATTGCAAAAGGTCTCTGCAAGTGTTCTCACTGTTTTCAAGCTTATCTAAAGTGTTAGCATAAGTCATTTATACCTCATTCAAACGAGCAGTAAGCTAATGATTAGATTAAGTTTAAGAATCTATTTATTTTCTGTAATTAGCTTCAAGCTTCACCAAATCTTAAGATTTCTCAAGATTAAGTTTTTCAATAGCTTAATCCTTGGCTTCAATAGCTTAATTCTTGGCTACAATAGCTATTTTAAGTTCTTCCTTTTCATTTTAAAACTATTCGATTTATTTCTTAAACTTTAGAGATTAGCTAGACAACTCAGAATTTTCACTGCTCAAAACTTGCTAAATTTCAAGTAAATTCTTGTGCTCTTCTTCTAACTTAGCAATCTGATTTTTGTATTTAGAAGAGTCTCCAGAAATATTTTAGTGCTATTCTGTAAGCTATGAAATTTAAACACTTAATTGTTTAATTTTTGTCTAAGCATTAATCAATTCTTCCTTCAGTTAGTTTTAAGATTGTTAGTTAGCCTAATATCTTTATTTGTATTCTTCAATCTACTTTTTGAACAACTCAACATTAGCCTTCTCCTCGGATAATTTATTGCTTAACTCCTTGATTTTCTCAGCAGAATATTCCAATTTAGCCTCTAATTCTTTGCAAATTTCCTTTTACAAGCTAAGTTCTTGATTAGTCTTTTCTAGCTAATTGCAAATCTCCTCAAATTCAATTTACTTTTCAATCAATCTCTACTAAGAAAGCTATTAAAGTTGAACAATCTATTAACGAGTAGCCTCTTACTGAATCTTTGATTACTCTTAAAATGTCTAGTTCATCTTCTTCTTCATTTCTTCCATCTCTTCAATCATAGTCATAGATAACTCCTCATTTGAGCTCTTTATTTTCTCCAGCTATTTATTTATTAAATAAATTTAAATATATTAATTTTTAAAATTATATGAGTTTATTGAGAAGTTAATTGCAATTTTCACAATATTGGTAGAAGTATCCTTTTCAATTTAGAATTTGAGGAAGTTAGGCAAATTGAGCTTAAAAAAATGAACTTAGGAATGTTCTAAAAATGTATTTTAATTTTTTGAATAATTCTTTATTTTATTTTTGGGATTGCTTGAGTTTTAAAATATTTTTCCAAGGCAGGTTTAACATAAAATGGAATTTTTATTTTATTTTTGAAATTATTTTGAGCTTTAAAATAATTCTAATAAAGCAGGTTTACTTTTTGAGGTTTTTAAAAAGAATTTTTTTTGTTATTGATGCTATTGTGTGATGAAGTAATAATTTGGTTTTTTTTTTTTTTGTTAAAACTCAAAAGCTATACTGATAAAAAACTGTTTATCTGATTCTAAAAATCAGATCAAAAATCCCTAAAAAAAACTAGAAGAAAAAGTAATAGTCACTTTTGAGCAATTTTTTTCAAGTGGTTTTTTTTCTCAAAGAAACTTGAAACACTTCAACTTTTTCAGTGAAAGAAGGATTAGGGTAGGGAATATAAAATATTTCTTTGAGAATTGTCTATTACTCGGCCATGTTTAGCTCAAAAGAATTAAGTTAAAGAGACAAATATGCTCTAAAAAGATGCCATTTTGATTTGAAATATTAAATGTGAATTAATATAATACCTCTTGTTAAATGTTGTATTTCTCTTTCATGACTTTGATAAGCTTGTTGTCCTATTCATTTTTCTAAGCAAGGATTGCCTCTTATTTTTTTTAAAGGTCTTAGATGCTTTACTTTTAAGCTTGTAGTTGCTTCTAAGCCTCTTCGTAAAGTGATTTGGTTGATTCTAAAGAATGAATTTTTTCTCTGAGAGTATCAACAAAAATTTCAATATCTTTTTTCTCTTTTGTGATCTAGTTGTAACTTTTGGTTAAAGAGCTAAGCTGATCTTAGACAGCCTTGATATCCTCCTCTGTGTATATGACTTCGAACTCGTCCATAGTGATGTTTCTCGTAATCTTTTTGAGTAGTGAACTACTAATTGAGCTTGTTTGTTTTCTGATTTAGTTTTTTTAAATCTGATTTGTCTTTTTTGATTATTTATTATTATTTTTTAATGATAAATTAGTGTTGTTTCTAATACAAGTAATTCTTCTTATTAGTTTGTTTGTTTGCTTGCTATTACTATTAATAATTACTTTTTTTTCCATTCAAAATCCTACTATCACATATATGAAAAACACAAAAAATTAAATGATCAAATAGCAGAATTTGTAATTAATTTTCTTTCTTTCTATTTTCTTTTTATCTGTCATTTTAGAGCATCTCTATTAAGTGTACTTATGTATTCTTATCATCATTTTTAATTACGAAACTTAACAAAAAAGTTCTATGCTTAAAATAAAGTGCTGAATACATACATTTAACAAATATTTCTCAACAGAATCTCTTAGAATTGTAAATTTATTACAAAACCATCTACTTACTTTTTTTATTTAACAAAGTATTTTGAAATGACCTTATTTTAGACTTTTGTTTTCTTATTTTGATCGCTTTATAAAAACTAATGGGGTTTAGATGATTGTTTTTACTGTTTAAATTATGTAATCAGAAACACATCTAATTTTTAACTGATTTCTAATATATACTATAGAGAAGAATTCATTCAAATTTCATTCGAATCTTTAGCTTAATAATTATTTCCCCATTCCTTTTTTAAAGAATTATATTCGATTTATTTCTTAAATTAATATATATAATTACATATGTCAGAGAACGTAAGTTATTGTCTTTTCTGAAATTAGGATGACTATATATTCCTATATAGTATTTCATTTAATTTCAGGTTTCTAATTACTTTTTTAGTTAGTGTAATAAGGATCAAATCAAATCAACTCTAAGCGTAATAAATAAATAAATAATTAAAATCATATTTAGTATTTAATATTCAAATTTATTACTATTAAAATATTATCCTTTTCACTGTAAATAATTTCAGTAGTTTAAGTCAATAAATATAGGTTGGTAAGATATTCCAGCTTACCCTTCCTGTATTCTAAATTATAATGACTAAAAAACATTTAATTTTAGTAATAGTTAATAAATGATTCAACTTTTTTAATAATCTTATTGTATTTTGAAATAATATTTACATTACAAGAAATCTCATAAACACTAAATAAAATGAGTGAAATATTTCTGGAATATTTTATACTGAGGTTTTAAAATTAAATTAGAAAAATAGATTATTAATAAACTTAATGAGTATTTATTTTAATATTATTTTAAGAGTTGAAAGTTATAATCCAACCAAATATTAAAATGAATTGTGGCTTCTATTCTATTTTAGAAGATTTTTATGAATTATTTATCATATCTAATGTTGAATTATTTTTATTTATGTATATTTAGATTTAAAATTTATGCACGAAAAAGCCATATAAGGAAAATAGACAATAAACAAATTTAAATGAATCTTTTCATATTATTATATGAATTAAATTGGATAAACAAATAAATTTAAATTAGTCTTTTATTAATATTTGATTATTAAATTTAAATTTATTAAATTACAAAAAAATATTTGTTCTAATCTTTCTAAATATTTTGAATGAGTTTTCTATCATAATATTCAATCATACTTTGATTTATTTATGAATACTCTAAAAATAAATTATTTTCTAAATTAAAAATGATATTTATTTTACATGGAACTTATCTTTAATTTTCAAGTCTTACATAATCTTGATTGGGTGTTAATCTAAATGAAATAAAATAGAATATATTTATTTTTTAGGTTTTTATTAAACTTTAAACAATAATAAGTTAAATTAGGAAAATTACTATGTACAAATTTAAATTAAAGTATTATTTAATAGGGTTCCTAAGTGATTTAATTATATTTTATAATGTCTAGAATCATAAATGATCAGATATATCAACTATATTTCTCAAGTGTTCATTAAGGTTCATGTAATTGAGACTCCTTTGATTTTAGTGAATTTAATTTCTGCTATATTAGTTAGTTTTGCTATCTCCTATTTAAATTATTGGATTTATAGGAAGAAAGAGAGGTTCTGTTCTCTTTTATCCAGATTAAAATTTTGGTTTTTATTCAGGAGTTTTTTGAAGACTGATGAGATATTCTTCGCTTTCTATAGATTTGAGAAAATTTTAGTACAAAAGTTTTATATTATAATAAATAGAATGGAAGTTTGAAGCTTTTTATTCATCTCTAATACTTTCCATTAATTTTTATGCTTTTAAACTTGTCTTAAAAATATCCTTGATGATCTAATTATCAAAATTCTTGCCGTTAGAACTATTTTATAAGTTTCTAAGCCTTACTAAAGAATATAGATTCATAGCAAAAGGAAAGCTATAACTGATAGTATTTGGAGAACTCTTTTTATAAATATCTAGCACTTTTTAGCATTTTTTCAGAGTTACTTGAAAATTCTACATGTTATAAGTAAGGATAGAGAGTTCTGTTAATATCTAAACTACTGATCTATCCAGTTCATGTTAAATTTCTTACAAAATCTAATAGGCTTTCTCTAAGTATTTAAATGCTTCTTCATATGATCCTTTCAATGAATAAATATATGATATCTATTTCAACGAATCTACAAATTCTATTGTTCTACTTTAAGATCCATGAACTTATTTCCTTATTTCATAAGACAACTAAGCATATTCCAATGCTTTTTATCTATTATTACTTAGCTTCAATGTTATTTAGCTCATAAGCAAATATGATTTGCCACACAACTCATTGAACTCATTGCCCTATATCCTTTAAATTATAGAATTACAGAATCTGAGGAGCTGTATATTATTAGTGGAATCTGAATCTATTTCATAAAAAAAAGAAAAATCTAATTTATCTTCTGTAAATGTAATAAAAATGTAAATTACTTGATTTAAATTAAGCTATTGCTTTGCAATAAATTTATTCTGCATAATAAAATGGATTATTCTTTTCATCTATCCTGGCTAAAAGTTAATCAGATATTGAAGTTACTATTTACATGCTTGATTTATCATAGTGTTAAATAATTGTGCTATTTATGAAATTATCATAATAATCTTGATTTTAAGGTAGCGACTTTTATTTCATTTCAATGTTTTGTAATATCTGAAGCTCATTTTGTAATTATTTATTTATTGTCTAAACTGCGATCATAGCTATGCTTTTTATTTCTTCTTTGCTCACTGATATTTGTAATTCATCTTTTTTTTTAGATTTTTAGGTAGTTTATTATTGTCTGTTGAGCTTTTGTTGGGAGTACTGGTGGTTTAATTGCGATATCTATTCTTGCTTTACCTATTGAAAAATAGTATCTTCTATCTGAAAAAATTATGGAATAGATTTATCTCTCTTTAGTTTGTTGATATAATGCAAAAATCCTTCTTAGTTTTCAGAATTTCTAATAAAAGAAATCAAATAATCCTATAATTTAGGATAATCACTTAAAAAGTCAACATCATTCTCTTCCTTAATTCGAATATCAATATTGGCAAAATTCTATTCTAAGAATATATTATAGATCAAGGAACATATTTACATCACTTCATAAATCAATATTTTCTACCATATTTCATTCTGTTCTTTCTCTTTTGGACTTAAAAAATCACTTGATGATGTCCCTTCAACATCTATCTTTTTTTTGCTTGATTTCTTTAAATTACTTCTCTTTGAATTTGAATCTAACGTTTGTATTCTACTCAGTTCATTTTATCTATTTTATTTGCTGTTTTTATTAGGTGAAAACTAATTGCTGTCACTTTATAAATTTATTTATTATGAATTAAGCTTTAACACCTTTTTATTTATTTCCTCTGAGTAGATAGAGTTTAATTAAGATTCATTTAATTAGTCTTTATAATCAGTATCACTTCGATTTGTCATTGAAATTGTTGAGCGCTACTAAGATAAATTCGAATTTGTTGTATTGAAAATAATATTCTCAAAATGATAAAAACTTTAATCACTGGAAGCATTTATAAGATTTGCATACTTGATTAGATATTCTTAATAGCCACTTTACTTCACTAAAACAAACCCACTTAAGTCTTAATAGTTATTATAAAACCATTTATTCTAAATAAATTCATTAGTATTGCTTATCATTTGTCTCATTAAACACAATAAGTCATTTTCACTAAAAGAAATATTTATCTTTCTATATTTCTCATGTATTTGCTTTAAATTAGCTACTCCAAGCTCATAAAAAAGCCTCATTCCAACATCATCATAAGCTAATAAATCAACTATTGTATGAATCTTCCCTTCTAACATCTTATGCTTTTACTTTTCTTATTCATAAATCTGCTATGATTCTTCAAATCCTCTATCGAAATTCTTAGCAAGAATATTAAAACGCAACCTTTCACTAAAAAATCTTTTCTATATGTAAAATTAAGTTGCTTCCTGTCCTATGTATTTATAAATAAAAGTATATTTAATTTACTCTTTCATCATTATATTCTAAATAAAATTTATTAGAATTAATGTAAGTAAGTAAGTCCATATTAATTACCCAAATATTATATGTCTGAAAATGAATGGCTTTCTTTGGGAAGAATATCCAAAAGATTGGCATGAAATTTTTAAAGATACTCCTCCAATTTTCCAATTATTTATTTTTTTCCCTTCTTTTCTGGAGAGATGCTAGGCTTTAAAATAAATTTTATGCTTTTATCGCTATTTACACTAAATATTAAAACTTTTTTTTACCAATAAGAATGAGTTCGATTTTTATTTTTAAGGAGACTTCTTTACATTCGGTGAAGCATAGCATTATTGTAACATAACTGAATTATTAGTCTAATTATATTAAGAAATGTTAAAGTAATGTCTTTACATCAACAAAACAGATGTAAAGTTCACAATAAATCTACATATAAATAGAGACATTAATAGTTAAATTGGCAATTAATGAAGCAATAAATTTTAACAAATTAAGAATCTTACTTGCTTTTTTGATAGTGGAGAATATGAAGGATTTGTTAAATATTTCTTAGCTATCACAGGCTCTCTCTGTTTAATTATACTAAAAATTTATCTTTGTGCTTCTTCCTAAATCTTAAATTAAATAATCATTTATTTAAAAGTTGTTTCTTTGTAAAATAATGATTTTAAGAGATGAATGGCATACCTCATTTATGTATTTATTGTCTGAATTGTCAAATAAACTTATGCTCCTCTCTTTACTTAGTTTGTAATTCATACTGTCTATAGATTTATCTGGCTTTGCCTATGTAGAGATTCTTCTATTATATTTCTTTTCATTTTCTCTGTAATTGTTATTAAGCTAACTTTAGTAGATTTGCATTTTAGTGGAAGCAAATCAATCAAAAAAAACTAGAATGAACTTAGATTAATTTTAATATTCTTTTTTGATACTTCCAATTAAATACAAAAAAATAAATTATTCTATCAAGACTCTTCAAAGTTAAATTTTAACAACTAAAACTCACATAAAAGCTTCTGCTTATTTTTGAAGTATTCGAAAGAGCAAAAAACTAATTGTAAGTTAAAAATAAAAAATAATCAACATTTTCATCTTTTTTTGTTTAAGTTTTTTTATTGTTAAAAATATTATTTTGGTTTAATCAAATAAATAGCTTAAAGTAAATCTTTAAGATATCATTGTAAATTTAATCTTTCTTATTTTTCAAGAGTTCTATCACACATTTATTAAATATCATTCAAATTGTCTTAGTTTTTTTTAGTTTATTATTTACAATATTTTAGTTTATAAATATTAAAAAAACATCATCTTTATTGTATCTCCACAATAAATTAAATAATGAGAAATTAAGAAATTTTATTTTATGTTTCTAAATTTAATATATTAATTATTTTAAAGGGTGTATCCCTCATAGTTAATTTATTAAAAATATCTGTATTATTTATTTTACTTCTCATATTTATAGTAGGCTATCTATTATAATAAATAAATAAAATATGCTAACCCTCTCAATAAAATTCGAAGAGACTAATTAAAATTAGGTTAAATTATTTAACTACAATTATTGTTAAGAAACTAATCTATTCATTCTCTTAAAAACATTTTAAGTATTAAAGTTAATTTAAAGACTTACTTTATTTTTTAAATAATTTAATAAAATATGGAATTTGTATGTATGTATTTAGTTATTTTACTTCTCATATTTTTAGTGGGCTCTCTATTAGAATAAATAGATAAAATGTGCAATACCTCTTTGTAAAATTCAAAGAAGATATTAATTATTGGCTTTTCTGCATTTTTTCCGAAAAACTATTTGTAGTCTAAAAATACAAATATTTTAAATTAATAATATCTAAAATAAATTTTAGTTTCTTTTTAAAATTATTGGCTGATGCTGGTAATAACTCTTTAAATTACATCTTTAATTATTTAAATAAATAAGCAAAATAAAAGAATGTGTTTGAATTAAATTTGTTAACTTTTTAATAGAGAATAACATCATATATTTTATTTTTATTTTGAATGAATAATACTCTTAGTAATTTCTTGGTAGTGATCAAGTTTTAAATGAGTTTGTCTTTGGCATACATATTTGAAATTTTAAATTGAGAATCTGATCTAACTAAAATTTTTTTGATATTGAGTATTTATTTTACATAAGTATGTATCAATGCTTTTGTAAGTGTTTAATTATTAAAACTAGAAACGAATACTTTTGACTGACTGACTGACTGATTGTTTTTTATTTGATTTTATTGCTTTTTAGGATTTATTTAGATTCAAACATTTAAAATAAATATTTGATAAATCAAAATAAATTAAAAGTTATTCTTTTAAATAAAATAATAGGGCGAATATATCATAAATACGTACAATAATAGATATATATTTCATTTAGACTTAGACAAAGCATAATAATTTAGTTAAGATGAGCTAGTTCTAATACAATCCAAACTAGCAATCAGAAGTTTTACTGATGCCAAAATCTTCAAATAGTGGAGGGTTTGATATTACAGCTTAAACTAACACTACTTAATAAAGATCTTTCTAGGAGAATATTTAGTTTTTTGGTGTCTTCATGGTTGAATTTTTACTTGATTGCTTTGTTGTATTTCCTCTATATCTTTTTAAAATGCTTTTTGAAAGTTTCAGAGTTATTAAGCAGAAATATGAAGAGGATTAGCAAAAAGATTATAAGAAATATTTGAAGTTAGCAGGTTCTTACTTTTTAGATATAGTTTTGCCTTTGAGTGTTGTAGGTATTACTTTTAAGACTGTTTAAGGAAAACTTTCAGGAACTGAAGATGTTTACTACATTTGGTGTGAAAATTGTTTCGTCTTTTTCTTATCATTTATCCTACTTATTTCATATTTGTATAACATAAACTAGAAAGACAAGCCAAAGTTCTCATGCTCTTTTAAGTAAAATTATAGCTTTTAAATGAGATAAATCAATAATATTAATCTGAATAGGTATTTGATGAGATAAGAACATTTGGAAACACTCGGATTAGGTGTAATTCACAATTAATAGCTTAAGCAACTCAAGTCAGCTGGGTAGTTTTAGAGAGGTACTTAAAAGCATATGACCCTCTCTTAACATTCTTTTAGTTAAGATCAAATGGAATTCAATGATAGAGTTGCAATACTTGCTAAGGAGTTAAATATTGATTTATCTCTCTTCTTCTTTGATTTACTTGATAACAAGCTAGCTAAAAGCACAACACAAAAAATCAGCAAAGATGAAATTGAAGCTCTCAAAATCCTAAAGAACTCTGGTATTTAAGGTATGACTTTAATTTAAATATTCAATTTTCATTAAGTAGATTATTATTCTTATATTTATTAGCTAAATTGAGTGCAAGAGATAAAATTCTTTGGCCTATCTATGAAAAGAGTATTGACAATATTCAATAAGAATCTGCTCCCTTCTTAGTATTTGCTATTATCATTTGCTTGAAAGTTATTATTCCTCTTTGGTATTTAATTGGAAAAAGCAAACTCCATATTGATTTGATGAGCATTTTGAACATTTCTGGTTTCTATATTTACATGATTAGTATTTTGTACACTACTATGAACAATCAAGATCTTAAGCGCCGTAACTTTATCATCGATATGGGTATTAATAAATTATGCGACTTTAAATATGTTGAGGATTTTACTGAAAAGCTTGATGTTACTTGCCCACTTAGTCTTGAAACATGGGACAATTCTCGTCGTATTTTTTGCCAAATTGATTAAGAAAGCACGACCAAATTCGAGTTGAGCTATATCTTCTTAGGTTTTTACTACATTTTTATTGGGCTTATTTGCGTCTCAATTTATGGAGAAATATACATCATCATTAGTCCAAATTCTGTCTATCTACATCCTCTCATGGTTATTCACACTACAGCTGATTTTATGATGGTTACTATCTTTTTCTTCATTCGTATCTGGTACAGCTCAGAGTTTAATGAAAATTTCAATACCTAGATTGAATTAATTAATGAATTAATTGGAGTCTATGACGATCTCATTCAAATGTATGATACTTATTTTTCTGAGTAATTCTAATAGAGAGTTTCTAATCCTCTTTACAAAAAAATGGTTTAACAAATTATTGAGAAATCTCGTTTTTATACTTCATCTGATCAATTAAATGCAAATGGTTAGAGAAAAGATAGAAGATTTAGAGGAAAAATTTACACTCAATAAGAAGATGCCTAACTCTAAATAGAAATGATGAAAATCAATAGAGAATCCTTAGAAAAGGTTAAAAATTAAATTAAAAGAGATGAGCATATTTTCAAGCACAAAATGTTTGGTAAATTCGATTTATCCTTCAAGGAAACTGTAACTACTGTTTCTTTTGGTCTCCTTACTGTTGCTCCCACTATCTTCAATAAATTACAACAAATTTTTGACCCTCAGCCAGTAGCTCCTACAGCTCCTCATGATCTTAGACCATATTCTGGAATTTTGCATAAACATAATTGAAATAAGCAAACAAATAAATACACTTTTAAACTATAGTGAAGTAAAGGAAATTTATATTTTTGTATTTATCTTTATACATTTTAAGTTACTCCTCACAAAAGCTTTTAACACATTTCATTCTTTCTTTTTATCTCAAAAAAGTTTTTATCAACATAATATAAATCACATAAACATTTTGCTTCTTTTTAAATTTACTTTTAATCATCTTATTAAAATAAGAAATTAAAAATTTTTTGATTTATTTTTAATTTAATTATAAATGGTACTTGGCTAATGTCATCCCACCCTGGCTAGATGCACATAAATGTGAAGTACCTGACTCAGAAATTTAAAATAAAATTTATGAACAAGAATATCTTATTTTTGCTTAAATATGAAGATTTACAGTAAGTGAATTAATTTACGAATTAATTATTGAATTATAGTTAAGTTCTCTATTTATTTTTCAAAAATATGTTTTAAGAATTTAAATTTAATTCATTTTTTGTAATCTTGCTTCATAAGTTTTTTTATTTTTTATGTGTAAATTCAAACAAGTAAGTAAGGTAGTAAAATATAAATTTATTATGTTGTTGAGTAATTTCTAAAAATAATGAATATTTGTACTAAAAAATATATAATTCAATTTAATATGTAAGAAGACAATTCAGGGTAGATTGTTAATAATCTTTATAATATTTTATTTTTATCTTCAATTTTTACCACCAAATCTCAAGTACTTGAGTAAGTTGGTTAATTTATCTTCCTATTAAGGATTTTTGGGGTATCTAGCACATTCGGAGAGTTGAATTGGACCATCATAGTTTTGGCAAGTGTATTTCAACATATTATCAATAACTTAGTTTTCAATATCAGTATCATGGACTCCGTTGACAACAACCCAAGGAACGTACTTGTGGGCAGGAACTAAACTATCGGTTTTGTCAGCAATAACAGCAATCAATTCATCACCTTCAGAGTTGTTAGCACATGAGATAATACTATTATAAATATCTTGAGTTAACTTGGTGACCTTCTATGAACCACAAACAGATAAGGTCTTGTCAAAATCACTAGAGTAATATTTAATATCCTTTTCAATGCAAGAAAGGAGCTTGAAGAATACTAAACCTTGGTCAAGATATTTACCAGCACAAGCTATAATCTTGTTTCCATAGCATTCATTGGCACCGTGTTGGCAAGTAACTACACCTTGATCGTTTCTCTTAGCATTACCATAGGGATAGAAAGTCAAATCAGCAATTTCTATGAAGTTGTGAACATTAATAGCAGGAGTGACAGACTTTCCAATGAAATTGATGCAATCAGGGCAAAGAGATTCAATGTACATTTCGTACTTGATTTTTTGACCAGGTGCAGTTTAAGCAGAAGCAAAAGCGAATAAAGCAACCAAGAAAACAATAACTTTAGTATTCATCTTAATTTAATATGCTTATTAATTTAATTTTTTTGATAATTTAATTAATTATTTCTAAATTAAGTTCACTTATCATCCTCACCTGCAAGCATGACAAAATAAATAATCATTCTAGCTAATCAGTGTGCTTTATTTTTTAATTGTTCTTTCAAATGTTATATTAATACAAATAAATAGAGTGATGTAATTAAAGTATTACTATTTGTATTCTTTTATACATTTTCAACTATTATCAATATTTCAATAAACAAGCGATTTTTATTTGGTTACTGTCAAGAAAATTCAAAAAAAATTATGGAAATTCATAATTCAAATCTGTTCTTTAAAGAAGAAATTTAGCTTATAAATATCATTTGTATCTCTTTTAGTAGAATAATTGTGTCTCTTAAAAGAAAATGCTAAATTAAAACAAATCAAATGTATAAATTTACATTTTTCAAAATTTTTTTTATTATTTATCAAATATTCTTTAAAAATAATAAATTCTTATACTTACAATTCATTGAAATACAGACTTTGCAATTGAAACCATAAAACATTTACTTTCTATTTGATTAAATTTAATCCTTTTTTCGAATTTCCTCTCAAAAAGTAATAAAACAAAATATGTAAAATTATTTTGATAAATAAAATTTCAACCTAAAAGTTAATACAATTTACTTGGTACAATTACATTTAAAGACAATCTAATTCTTAGCTAAATTGATCTAATAATAAAAGAAATACAAAACTAAGGGTGTAGTAGATATCTGAACCCAAATAGACAAAATAATTGTATCGAAACTAAAATTAAACAGTTTTTTTTAGAATATATATATGACTTACCTAACTTGTATCCCTAATTTATCCCTTAGTTTGAATTTCATCAAGAAAATATTCTAAAAATTAAACCTAAATCAATCTGCTTTTATGAAAAGAATAAAAACTTTTTTGAGTGAAAAGCATTTTAGTTAGAAATAGACAAAATAGTAAAATATTAAACATGAACTCTTTATTATCCTTAGAAAAAAAAAGTTATTTGATAAAACATTAAAAAAATAGCTTCAGATAACTTAATGATTTATCTATTAATACTTTTTATATTTTTATGGTCTGATAAATAAATCTTAGGATAAGTAATTCAGAAATTTTTAAACTAAGAAATTTATGACAATATTAACCATTTTTTAATATTAAGCTTAATAGTTCACTTCCAAATTAAACTAATTTTTCAACCTTATAAAGAAGTATTCTATTTTGATTGTATTAGTATAAATATTTTTACATTAATCACTTTATTCTATGTTAATTTTTACTTGTGATCTTTATCTTATTTTGTTTTGTTCACAAATTAAAAATTTTGACGATAATAGAATACCTTCTTGATGTTAGATTAATTAATATTTATTTGCCATGTTGCAATAATTTGCTGAATGAACTTGAAATAATATTTTAAATAGAAAACTTTTTTTTTAAATAAATTAATAGAATTAATTGATTTTATTAATAAGCGAACAAATGCAGATTCATATTTTTATAGAATGGTTTACTTCCTACTATGAATTTAATATATTGAAGTTTTTTATGTTACTAGAATAAGTAAGATTTATAATTGTAATATAATTGATACATATTTTTAGAGAGTATTTAAAATACTACTGAATTGAGAAGGAAATATAATATTTTGTTGATATTTGTTAATTTAATAGATTGTAAACTAAGATTTTTTGATAGAATTAAAGATATTAAGATGGATACTAAATAAAATAGCTCAACTATTTATCTTGAAAGTAAAAAAGGTAAACTCATCAAAAAAAATATTATTTTGATTGAAAATGATTTAAGAAATTTATTTAAACAAAAATAGGTGCTCATTCAAAGTCTATTATATCTATTGATGTCAATAAAAATAATCCATTTTAGGCTTTGACATCATCTGATGATAAGACATTAAGATTATGGGATTTAAAATCAAAGATATCTGTTAAAATGTTTACAAGCAATGAATAAAAGAAAGCAGAATAAATAGCAAATTGTCTTTTTGGACCTGAATTTTAGATTTATGTTGCTGCATCAAAAAATGTAAATAATTGTATCAAGTAGAGATAAAAAACACAATCAATATAAAATAGGTAATTCAATATGATCTTAGAAAGGAAGGTATTGTCGTGACAAGTATAGATAAAGCAAGCAATTTCGAAATGGACGATATAAATTAGATTTCTCTTGACTAAAATAATAAATATCTTGCATGCTGTGATGATCAGTATGTTATTTTATAATCTTTTTACTATTTTAGTTTAATTTCTACTCCATTAAATTTTACAATTTTAAAAAGAGGAGACACTCATATATTAGATCCATTGACTCTTGAACGCCAAAGAACTTTAGGAATGCAACATTTAAATGTGAAAATAAAAAATAATATTGAGTTTATTTTTTAAATATTTCTTTATAAACAAAAAGATTTCTTTTTCAACTGATTTCTGCTACACTGATAGTACTTGTACCAAACCTATGTGTAAATAAATAAATAATTTTAGATATCAGCCCAATGAGGGCTAAAATAAATATAATATAATTAAAATGAAAATTAACTAAAAGGTATTACAAGTGGCTTTGATTGCAAACTTATTTTATGGGATATTGAAGAAAAAAAGATTTTGAGATAAAATAATATTTATGAAATTTGTTAAAAATATTTCCCTGGTTAGTTATTGTGCCCACCTAATATATACAATGTGCATGCAAATAAGACTTAGATTTTGGTTAGTACAGAAACGGGTCACATTCTCTGTTTCACATAGAAAGAATTGAAAAAACCTAAATATATTATTGATGGTCATTTAGGTAAAGTAATGAGAAGCACTTTTGCTAAATTCAATGAAAATAGAATTGTGAGTTGCTCTACTGACAAAACATTTGCAATATGGGATACTACTAATAGAAATGAGTTTGATATTCCATAAATGGTTGAAAGAATCTCAATTCCTGAAAAACCTAATTGGATAGAAACATCTAAAAATAATCAAATATTTGTTCCTGATATTACTCCTATCTTAAATATTTATACAATCAAGGCATGAAAAATTTATCAGATTACTCAGTATAAGCACTCTTATTTTTTAATTGTATTCATTCAGTTTCATAGATTAGTTATAAATATGACCAACAACTAAATGTAAATAGAAGATAGAAAGAATAAGTTTTTTTATAGGAAATATAACAATGTTTAATTTATTTTAATTTGACATACTAAATTCTGATCAAAAACAAATTAGTAAAAGAATACTAAAGTGAATTGAAAATGATGCATTGCATTAGTTAATTTGTATTTAAGAGTTTATTTATTACTTAATATAATTTATTACTTACTCAATCAAAAAATAGCTGATTAATTTTCATTTGTTAAATTGTAAACAAATCAGATAAAAGAATTAAATCTCTTTGTTAGTCTTTCTTATTACAATCAAATATTAATGCATTTGATGAAAAACTTTTAATTAAAAGTTTAACATTTACTGCTTTTTACACATTTTTTAATTATTTCAATCAAACTAATGGCCAACCAACAGTATCTATTTAAAGAAATTAATTTCAAAATTCTTACTTACACATTTAAAATTTTAACATTATTTTTAATCAAAATCTATCTGTCTAATAATAAATTTAAACCACCAAATCATTTCAAAATACAAATTTCCAACAAATTAAATCAATTTTTTAAATGATTAATTCTTTGCAAAAAAGGATGTAGTATTTTTTTTATTTTAGTACATCGTCTTTGCTTTTAAATAAAATAAATTTAAACACATATGGTAAAATTCATCAATTAAATCTCAAAATTCTTTAAAATTTCATCATTTTCTTCATAAAAAAACTATTTAATTATTATTTTTTCATTCTGTTCTCAAAAAATTTCAAGATTTTTCTTTAGTAAAACTGATTATGGTACAAAATATTTCTAATAATTTAAGACAAAAGTTAAATTCAATGATTAATATTTTATTATTAAAACAATTCATTCTAATAAATAAAATTCCTTAAAAATAGAAAAGTTTCAAAGGTGAAAATTGAACTTTTTTATTATTTTAGAATAAATTTTTTAGACAAAATTTATAAACAACCTAAATTTTCATTTAAGATTTAATGAAATATTTTTAAATGTAGTCAATTCTTTATGTTTTATTGTACAATAAATATGTAATAAAAGAAACCACAGAGTTAACTTTTTATATTTCATTTAAAAACAGTCATTCTACGATCAAAAATAAATCTGATTTTTTTAATTCTTAAACAAACTAAATATTGATTAAGAATAAAATTTCAAAAATCAATATTTTACATTAATAAAATGATTATTCTAAATTAAAATAATTGTTTGCTCTTTAATTTTGTAAAATAAAAATATTTTAAAAAATATATTTTTCTTTTGACCAAAATTGAGATAAAAAATAATTAATTAAAAGATAGAAAGTTAGGAAAGAAAAGCAGAGGTTTTTTTATTCAAAAGGATTATAAATCTAAGTGAAGGTAATCAATTTATATTTATGTCATTAATGATTGATTTCTTGAATGGCATTGGTCTTTTGAAATCATAAAATTAAATATTTTACTCATTATTACTTCATTAGTGGATTAATACTAATAAATTAAAAACATTTAGGGTGTATCTTTTATTAGCTTATAAGTATCTTATTTGCTAAGAAGAGGGAAAATATTAGAATAGTTTTCTTGAAAATTGAATGATTTTAAAGTCTTAATTAAGAAAAAATTATTTATAATTAAATATTCTAACAAAAATTAGTTATTAAATATTTTATTTGATAGGAAAGTGAAATATAAATGAATATAAAACCTAAGGGTAGGATTTAGTTTTCTGCACCAAAACCATTAAATTAAGATGCGTCTTAGCAGAATAAACCACTAGACTAAAGTCAGCATTAATAGACTAGACTTTAGTCATTACCTGTAAAGCTTTTATTTTTATTTTGGAATTAATATTTACATATACTATTTATTATTTTAAAGATATAAGCAACAAATTCATTCTAAAATTAACCACAAGGAGGCTTTAGCAACCAATCAAATTTCTAGCTACCAAATGGTTTATAATAAACTGTTTTTAACTATCAAACAGCTGGAAATTTTGGAGCCTTTGTCTAGCCTTAAAATCCTGTAATAGTTTAATAACCAGGTATAAGAATTTAAGCTGTAGATAATAATAATTTTGCTAATAACAATCCTTAAAATTTAAACAATTAGCCTTAGACCTACTACTAAAATAGCTAAAATGCTTACATCAATTAATTTAGCAATAGCGTACTATCCCAAAGTCAACCTTCTTAAAATTTAGTTCCATTTTAGAATATACCTAACAATTAGAATATTGAAAATACCCGCATTTATAATTTTGAATTGGCTTAATTAGTCATTCCTAAATTTAAAAATACAACTCTTGAGGAATTCGAATTGAATCTTTCTCGCAAAGATAAGAGTGAATCATAGACATACTTTAAGTCAAATATTTAAAGCTTGAATTCTTGTTTATATGGTAGTCAGCCAAATATTTTTGATTTGCCACAAGTAATTGAAAGAACCAAAATATTCTGCTAGAAAAATTAAAATTTAGCTATGAAGTTAAAATATTCAATGGAGAATTTTCTTATGTATGACAACAACAAGATGAATCATGAGCAGTGTTTTGAAAAATTTTGTATGTCTAATAAAGTGAATCCCAATATTTAAAATAATAATAATTTGTAATAGGAAATGAATGTTTACTAGCAATAGAAAATTCAAGTAATAGTACCCTTTGATGTTAACATCTTTCAGCAAGAGATATAATATTTAGTTTAGCTTAACAATATTTATCAATTATTCGTCAATAATAATAGAGGGTAATTGAAGAATTCTGTATAGATTGAAGTTAAGTCTCTTCCAATTTACACAATATTTCTTTATAATTTCTTGATCAAGTAAAGAGAGTTCAATATTACTGTTGAATATTAAGATTATTACTTTTTTGAGTCAATAACACAACAACAGAATCAAGAAAACAATAATGGAAAGTTTTTAGCTCTTCTACTTAATGCTTTTAAATGTGAATAAAGACTTTTTTCTTTAGTTTACTCTGATTAGAATTGCTCTGAATAATACATAGACTTTGAATCAATTTCACAATTTTTCTCAAGCAATTCTTTCAAAAATGTGATTACTTTGCAAATTTAGTTAGGAAACCCACCTGATTACACAAAAAGAGTAATTCTTTTTAAAAATTATTTTATTTTATTTTTTCAGATTTTATTTTTTTTGATGAGTTGTTTAGTTCATAAGCAGTGATGATAATTAGAAGGGAAATTTTAATTTTTTCTCCAATAGATTTTTAAATCTATCATTAACATTTAACAGCACTTTAAAAACTGTTGTCAAAGGAAAAAAAAATAAATAATAATCTTAAAATTTATAAAATATTTGGAATAAAATTTTTTTATTTTTGAGTTATGAGCTATGATGATACTTTTTGCATTTTTATTGTCAGCAGTAAATTTTTTTGACAATTTGACTGATACTTAAAGGATGGTTTTATCATATATGCTCATAAGGTGTAAATATTTAAATCAAAGGATAGTTAAAAAATTATTTAAAGATTAATTAATAAATCAAGTGGTACGTATGTACATACATACAGTCGTTTGAATTTTAATTAATATATAAATTTAATTACTTTTATGTGAAAAGTAAATAATTAAAACTTTTGTAAAAAATAAATAGCCCTATGACAAGTATGACGAATTACTACTACACTACGAGAAAGGATGTAAGAGTTAAATTTTCAATTTCATTTTAGATGGAAAGTGGCCTGAGACATCATTTTAAAAGAGCTATGATGAGCAAGTAAATGTCCTTAGACAATTTTAGCTATGGCTGATTTGGATGAGATAAATGCAAGAAAAAATAATAGATTTCCAACTCTTCATTCGCGCAAAGGTGAAACAAGGCAATATTGATTCAGTGAATAAAGAATTTTCTCTATATTTTAGTCAGAAATTAAAATAATTTTACTTGGATATAGAAAATTAAATTTATTCTAATCTTTCATAATCTCTCTACTGTATATCACATAATGTAGTCAGCCAAGAAAAAGCAAAAATAAATAGCTAAGTGAAGTAGATTATTTATTCTATGCAAGACCAAAGCAAGATAATGACAGGACATATCATTTTAAAAAGAGGACCAGACAACATATGCTTCTACTTCAAAGACCTCAAAGACTAGCAAATTAAAAAAGTAATGGTTATTATTGATTCTCCATAGTAATTAGCACAAAAGAGATAATAATTCGTTTGCTAGAGTGACTTTTAAATGAAATTTGCAACCCAAATAGACAGAATTTATCAAATCTAAGTAAATGACTCTAAGAATCTACATCCTTAGTACAATGTATTTGGTAAATTCTATGATACTCTTCTGGTAAACTAGCTGATTCAGCTCACAAGAAAGAATGAATTAGATCAAGAAGTAGAATTGAGCTCATTACTTTCTTAAAATGTAAAGATTAACCAAATACAGGTTTGAAATGAGCTTAAAAGTCATTAAAGAGGTTTAAAACGTATAAACTATATCTATATAATACAATTTTATATTTGTAAAACACATGCATATTAGGAGCAACAAAAATAAATAATATCAATAATCATCATAACATGAGAGTATAAAAAATCTTCTTATTTACTTTTTTAAAATTTATCTTAATTTTTTTTTAATGTTTGTAAATTAGAAAGAATAATTAAAAAGGCAAAGACTTTATATGTAAGAAATTCTAAATATAGTCAGGCTTACTAAATACAAAATTTTAAAACTTTACATAGAGATTTATTAACTAACTAAATTTTTAAAGAAGTAAGAAAGATTCATTTTATCTTTCATTTATTTAACCAAAACGCATGTTTGACTTTATAAAATAAAATGATGTAGAGAGAGTGTAAAAAAGATATTGAAATCATTCGCTCTCTTAAATTAGAATATATGCTAATTAGTTGTAAGGAATATTCTTATAATCTGCTTTTAAATTTATTAGAAATTTTGTTAGTGATAAAAATTATATTCAAAAAACTCGTCAAAATAGGAAGAGAGAGAATGAAATTTTGGCTTGAAATTGGTCTATTTATTATAGTCTTCAATTTACTGAATAGTGTAATTTGTTCAAAAACTAAACCTTGGATTCAAGTAAAATTTTTTAGAATAGATTAGATACTTTTAAGATATCATGAATATTAATAATAGTAAAAATAGCCAACGGATAATGAAGACATTTTATAATTTTAATCTTGCAGAGAAAGGAATTGCTCAAGCGAATTTAATTTGGTTTTAAATAATTTTATGCTAGCTATGGAGTACTCCGGAGTAATCGATTGCATGAAATACTAAGAAGAGTGCTTGAAAGTTGAGAATCCTGAAACAGGAGAAGAATTTAATCAAATTAACTAAATGCATCGTTGCTTTTAGTTTTGTTTTAATTTGAAGTAATTTAGTAAAGAGATAGAAAATTTAAATAAATGCAATCTATCATGCGTAGAAAGTACTATTGAAGATATCGAGAAAAGAAATTAATCAAATTTTGATTATTACACAGATGCTTTTTATGTAAAAAGAATTTTTTTTTCAACACTGGTGATTTTTTCAATTATCTTTGGAATCTATTGTCTTTGCTAAAGAAGAAAGAGAAATTAAATAATTAACTAGCAATTACTTTTTGAAAGTCATTCAATCGATTTGAGTTCTGATTAATTCAAAAATAAAACCATTGCAGCAACCAGAGAATTAGAATGACTTTTTTGGAGTTTGTTTAATCATTTTTAAAAAGACTTTAAGGAGGAAAAAAAAAAATAAATCTTTCTTAATTTCTTTCAGAAATTTCTCTGTGTATTTATTTAAATTATATCAAAAATATTCTTCTATTTTTCTGTGTCCACAAATTGTATTGATAAATACTTTTTTTATCTATTTTTTACATTTAAAAATTGTAAAAAAATATTTTTAAATTCTAGTTTTATATTAATCCACAATATTTTTAATATGTTTAAAAATCATGACTGCTTGAATGCGTATGCATATTCTTAATTTTAATGCATCACATAAGTTATATAATAAGTGATCATTGCAATATCAAAGAAGATCAGAGTAATTAAATGCATTATCAAATATAAAATTACTTAATAATAAATCTTAGATATCTCTTAAACTACTATGTTCTTATAAAAATACATTGTTTTTTTTTAAACTTATCAGAGATCCCGCTTCTAAATTTATTTTTACAGCTTTATTTATTTAGTAGAATAGCTGATCTCAACTTTTGGTAACCTTTTCAATAATAATTTAATTTAATTGATCAAATAAAAGGGAGTATGATAAAAGTAAGAGTAAATCCAAAAAGTAGTGAATTTGCTTGCACATATTTTTAATATTTTCTCATCTGTAAACGATATTTTTAGGTGAAGAGCTTATAAATTTTTATTTTTAGATTTGAGAATTCCTTCATTATTTGACTTGAAATATTAATTGAATGATAATCAATCGCTGAGAATTTTTCTGTAAATTTGATCAATTATTTAATCTAAGAGAGGTTATTGCTTTTTGGATGACTATAAGGAACTTTACTCTCCCTCAAATTTCGAAAATAATAGTCAATATCTTTATTCAAAATTTAAAAAAAGTATGAGTTAGCTTTTATCAAAATGGCGGCATACAACAAACAAGAGTTGACAATCATTATTTTTAAAAATAACTCCATAATTTTTAAAATTAGTAGAAAATACCAAAAACTTTTAAAGTGCTTTATTATCTATAATATCACTAATTATATATTTTTACATATTCAATATGGTCATATGTATAAAAATGCTACCTTAGATATAACAATAAAGTTAAGTCTTTTTTATTCCTAAAGTAAAAATTCTCAGTAATATTAGAATTTATTAATATTTAAATATGAGAAATATTAAGATATTTATTATATAGCTGAGTTGCTTAGGAGGTTTATGACAGATATGTCAAAGCTAAGAATATGCTAAGAAAGAATTCTAAAAATATTTATATTTTTGAGGCTACTTGAATCAAGAATAACTTTAATAGACTAGCAATAGCAGTGCAAGTGGATTAAGAACATAATTTTGAGAATAAGAGGACTTGCTTTAAGAAAAAATTACTAAATACCCTTTTAAAACTTTAAGTCATTTAAAAGAATTAAAGAGTGGGCTTGTAGTTAGTTTCAAGCTAATTAGAGTTTAAGTATCGTAGTAAATTAAGATATATCAATTGATATTATTTTCGCTGCTTTAATTTTTGAACATGAAAATTTGAAATATATTTTGAGAAAAAATTTCTTCGTTTAGAGATTTAAAATATATAATAAATTAAGTGAAATGAATGAATTGCTCTAATTGAAACTCTGAAATCAATGCTCATCTCTATTTTATTTAGAAATAACATATTACTGAGTAAAGCCAAAAATTAATTAATTAATTTAATTAGTTAGTATATAAACATTAACTCTCTTCAATATTAATCTTATAAAGAGCTTTGCATCTCTACTTCCCAGTCTAGTTTAATTGATAAATCAGCAATCAATTAGATAGATAAACAAAAAATAGCAAACAGAAAATAATCAAGCTAACAAATTTATTAAAAACTTGCTATTGAGCTTTATGATAAATAAAATATAATTAAAATATTGCTTTTTAAGTAAAACTTTTTAAAAAACTAAAAATTCTTTTGATTATGAAGATTAAAATCCCTCTTGACAATCCAAATATCGTCTTAGATGACTCTAATGAAAATTTGAGTCACATCAAACTTACAAGAGTTTAGAGTAACAGCTGTTCTTCTCTCGCCTAAAGTATAGACGAAGAACACACTCAAGGAAAAAAGAGATGTACATTCAAGTATGTTAATCCTACATCTCTCTTCAAAAATGCTATAATATGTGTTGTCAGTATTAGCATGCCCTCCAAACTGAAACCAAAAATACATAATAAAATTTGTCATTATAAGCAAATTGTCCCATAAACTAATAATAAAAACAATTAAGACTGTCTTGATAAATAATAAAATGACTACTATGAGTATTTAAATAGAATTTAAAACGTAGAATATAATACTTAGACTGTTAATTTAAAAATTGAATAAAATAATCCCTTCCCTTCTAGCTCTATGATTTAAAGCTAATATGACGCTAAATCCTAGTCCACCTAAAAAATTTACAAACAAGACAAAACACCTTGTGAAAAAAAGAAAAAAATCAGCAAAACCAAAGAAAAAAGAAAAATTCTATTAAATGACTCTAATGTAAAGGTTTTGGTAGAAGAATATAAATAAATTAAAGATCAAAACTGCCTTAAAAATATCAAAGAAGCCTTCCTCCGTCACATTAACTCCAATCTAACAGAGGAAATTAAAAATATGTATGTAAATAAAATGGGAGGAGGCGTCTAGTACGGGCAAATTAAAAAGAAAATTAACTTCAGTCTTAAAGAAAACTCCACTAACAACAAATGTATTAAATTCATGTGCAAAAGCAATCAAGTCAAACCAGCCTTTCTTTACTTTCTAGAACACATTGAAGAGTTCTGGTTAAAAGACTCCAAAGTTTAAAATAAAGAAACATGTAAAATGATAGTCCAATTCCTTATTAAAATTATCAACAATGTCTAATGTGTAGACTTTATTGAGCACTACTAAACTAAGTGATCAATAAATCTTCTATATTGTAAGCTAGCAAGCAAACAAGCTAACTAGTTAACTACCAAAATATTTACTCACTCACTCACACATACATACACAAAAACCAACCTATTTTAATTTAACTATTTATTTTCTATGTATACTAAATTCACCATCAATATTTATATAATAAAAAAAATTTGCAATAATTTGATGACCGACCAACCAACCAAAGGTCCGGTCCTACCAACAAATAAACAAACAAATAAAGAAATAAATTTAATTCTTCTATATTTAACTGATTTAGATTTTAAAACAAAGTTTTTAATAAATTGTATATAAAGAACATTCATTTTAACATGTGTAGCATTACTATTTGAAAATTGTTTAATTATCATCCTAATATTTATTTACTCTTTTTTTCTTTCTTTTAATCATTTTTATTTCAATCATAAGACTAAGTAAATAAATTCCAAAAAAAAATAAAATAAATAGCTTTGTAAAATTAATTAAAAGGTCTATTTTTTACAAAGCTACCAAATATCATAAATTTATTTATTAACAAATCTGCTATGTTTACTATTGCCTTGCTCAATAAGAAATTAAATAAATATAATTTTATTGTTCTTAATCTCATAAATTTTTTTAAATTTTTTATTTTTAAAACATTTTTGTAAAGAAACTTAAAACGCTAAATAAATTCCCAAACAATTCACATTTCTATTCAATTTTTTGATTAAATAAAGTGCTCAAAATAAAAATTTTTACTCATCTAAAAAGTATTTCATGAAAATCTCAAAAATTAATTTCGATAAAAGACTTTAGTGTTTTTTCAATGACTTCTTTCAAATATCGGCTCGAATGAGTTCTATTATCCAATAAATTTATTTTTTTTGGCTGTATCTAATTCATTTTATTAGTCTTAATAAATTCTTTATCTCGAGAAGCAATTTAGACTTAATGAACTGGATAATTTTGAATTTCAAATTACTAAAAGAACTTGATACAAAGCAAAAACCTCACTAAAATAAAAAGAATGACGTCTCGTAAGTTTTTAATTGGAAGGATTTTGAAATAGGCCTTAACTGTGAAGTTAGTATATTAGTCATTTCATGTAAGTATAAAAAGACATTCCATATTTTTATATAGAAAGAATAATTAAGATTTTAAATTAGTAAGCTGCTTTAATTAATGTTATAAAGCTTTCTTAATATCTAATTTTTTATTAACCTAATTAGATAAAATTTCTATTTTGAACTAGTAACATAATTATTAACTTTTAATTTGTTATGATGTAATACTCACAAAAGATCATTAAATTTTGGCAGACTGAAGATAGATAACTCATTGACTTAATAAACAAGAGTGCTTATAAAACTAATTTTTTTCTTATTTCCTTTTGCTTAAATGTAAATAGATTAAAGGAAAAAAGCTAAAATAGCTCTCTATCCATAACTCAAATCAAAATTTACAATCACAATTTCAATCAAAAAATGAAAATAGTTGTTGAAAATGTCAAATATAAACTCATTTAAATGAAAAAATATGTACAAACTTATCATCATTCTATCATATTATAACGACATTTTTCTCTAAAATTTGCTTCATCTTTTAAATTTACAATTCTAATCCTCCATTAAATACTTTTTAGTTGCAAAAACTTGGACAAATAACAATCCATTCTACTGTAGCAATAAAATTAACTTTAATTTTTGTTTTTTTACACTTAATTTAAGTTAATTCTAAAATATTTTCTATTTATTGCAAAATGTAACCTATTCTATTGTCAAATTAAGAGGTATTTGTAAATAACTATAAAGCCTCAAGATATTCTTTGTAAAATTAAGAAGTTAAGCAACAGAGAAAAGAGTAATTAAAATATTGATTAAAAACTTTGTCTATCTATTACTTAAAGAGAGCGAATAAGTTGAGAAAAATTAAAAAACCATGTGATATCATTAATTACAAATATTTATCATTCCAACAAAAAAATATTTTTTTAAATTTAATCAAAAGAAAAATAAACCCTTTTAAATTATTCTTTTCAAATTTGTTTCATCAATGCGCCCAATACTTTTTACTCGGAATATTAGCTTCCTAAGATATACCAATTTATTTTTAAGTAGCATTCAAGTGTACATTCTTCAAACTCTATTTTACAAAACAAAATTTGACTCTCTCAAAATCAATAATTTAATTTTATACAAAATTGTAAATTCTATATTAAACATGAATAACAACAAACATTCACTAAAAAATATAAGATGATTTTACACTCAGAGGCTAATTTTATTAAGGATAATAAATAATAATTCTAAAAACTACTAATAATATTATTCTTTTTCATTTATTTAAAAAATCTCTTGAGAAGATTATAATTCAGTATGTTTATCTGTAACTTTTGATAAAAGAATCTATTAAAAATATAGAGAAAAAAAATTTAAAAACTTAATTTCTGAATAAACCTACCTTGATATTATTTTGCTTGAAATTTCAAATTTTCTTGACAATCAAATTGACAATCAAAAGATAAAGTTTCAAATTAAAGTGGATTTTTACAAATATTATATTTAGTTTCTAAGAATATCAAAAGTAAACATAGTTTAATAAACAGAGAACAAGCATTAAAAAATTTGAATTAGAAGGAAACTAATAATTAGTAGTCTTTTTAGAAAAATTGGACACAGTGAAATAAAAAAGAAATAATGAGTCAGTAAGAGAAAGATATTTATTTATGATTTCAAGAAAATCACAAATTACATTAAAAATTTCTAAAAAATATATTTTTTTAATTAACTTTGATGAAATTAGTCAATCAGTTTTTATTTGTTGAAACACATTTTAATACAATTAATGTTTTTCATTGATATATTTTTGTATTTTCAATCATATCTCATATTATTTGTTAATTAACAACATTTGATCGATCTAAAAAAACAAAACAAATCCTCAACACCAAATTAAATTAACTCAACGACTTTTTTATTTGTTTTTCTTTTTGAATTTTAGCTTAATTTCAACTAAAATATATTTTTAGTAATGCTTTGCCAAGAAGAAAATACCTTTCAAAAGTTTGTCTACATTAATTTAATTTGAATTAAAATACATAGCCTAAATAACTGTTAATAAAAGAAAAAACTAACCAAACTTAAGGATTTATGTATTTTATTTGATTTAAATAATCTAATTAATTTTTTAAGTAAAAAAGTAAATGTAATGTAATTAGGCAAACAGCTAGAAGTAAAATAACCTACAAAATAGCTTTACAGTTAATAAATAAAAAGTATATATTAAGATAGATATTGACATTTTAGAATTAAATTTGTTTTAATTATTTGTCTATCAAATTTAATAAATAAACATTCATATTTACATTAATTTTATTTAACTAAATTTAATTTTTTTTTTTTATTACCAAAATAAACAAAATAAAGATTCTTTTTTGTAATTCTAAAGGCTGGATAAAAATATCCAAATTATTATAAAATATATGCTAGCTTTTTTAACATATCAATAAAGCAGAATTTAAAAAAACGAGAATTGTTTTTTATAAAAATTTATTAGCCTAATAAATTAATTCTTAAAAATTCATGTGCTTGAAAATATTAATTGTTTATTTAAATAGTTTGCTTTTTACTTTCAAAAATAATTCAAATTTGATTAATTTTTTCAGGTAATACTTTAAGTCAAAAAACTATGAAAAAACTAAATTTTTTACTATAAGTGATAATAAAAAATGTTAAATGATATTTTTCAAATGAATCAATTTTTTCTTAATTTAAATTATTAAAAGAAAAATATTTTCAACTTAAAAAATGTTGAGTTCTTTTTAAAAATCAAACATTATTAGGCAAATAGTTTATTACTTAATAATTTTTTGTAACCATATAAATATAAAAATGATCAAATTATGGAGAATAATTATTACTGACTGCTTGAATTAGAAAAAATACTTCAAATTGAAAAGTTTTCCATCTTTTCATGAAATATAAATATCATCTAGACAAAAGAGATTTCTATTCTTTCTTCAAAACATTGCCATAAAAGATAAAATAGCAATAAAAAATGTTTATTTCTAAAAATTAGAAAATTTAAAAAGCAACAAAATTTATTTGATTGACCATTTATTTATCAGAAAGATTTGACTTAAATTTTCAAACTTTTAATAGCAAATTTACAATTCAAATCATTTTATTCTTCTTTAAAAAATTGATCAAAAAAAAGTAAAAATAATTTTGATATTTTTTAGGTTTCAATATTTCTTTAAAGTGTTGCAGTAAAAATCTGGACCAATTATTTTTTTTACTATTTTCCCTTAGTTTTCAAAAATTATTTTGAATCAAATTAGCTTTATTTTCTTAGTGACTTAATGGCAAAAACATTCATTTGTATTAAATCTTTAAGTCTAAATAGATTGAGTTTCTCATACTTTTTTGAACTATCTTAGTAAATTAGTAGAGGGCAGAAGTTTAATTCTTAAAACTAAATATGATCAAATATTTTAAATGGCCGAATATTATTAAAAGAGCAGTGTTAAATTTAATTAGCTTTATTTTCATCAAGTTTGAGATGATTGTTTTTCTAATTTTTTAAGATTAGTTCATCTAAAAGTTAAATTTGTTGATAGTCTTAGAGTATTAAATAAATTTTCAAACATAAATAAAAAATAAAATTTGGATCTAAGAAAATATTTAAATGATAAAGTATTCAATTACTGCTTCTCATAAATTCTGAGCAATTTATTTATTGTCGTTTTATTTAAAGAAAAAATTATTTGCAAAAAACATTTGTTCTAGATTTCAAAAATAATTTATTTGAATTTAAATATTTAGTTTAATCAGGATAAATCACAAATTGAATAATGAAAAATATATTTAAGACCTTTAAAAATATAAGTATGACATTGACAAAACAATAAAAAATAAATAATGCAAAGAAATTTAAATAAAGTACTATCTTTTTTTACAATTTATTTGAAATAGTTTTAAAAGTAAATTGAGTTGGTTAAAGATTAATTAAAATTTTAAACATTAAAAGCTTTTTTCATCATATTAAAAATTCAACGACTGAAACTAAAATGGTAATAGTAAATAAATAACTTATTAAAAATAGATATTTTTGAATAACACATTGTATTTTCTACTTACAACACAAAGTATAAAACCTGTATATTTTACAAATATTCAATAATAAAAGTTATTTTATTTACTAAAATTTTATTTAAAAATACTTCTATCATTTTTTGTTTCTAAATAATTTCAGATTTTCCATATCTCATCTTTAAATAGAAATTTTTTCTGATAATTTCCTCCAAAAAATTGTGTGATTCTTAAAAGTTGAATAATATTTTTAAATAGCATATTATATGAATCAAACAAGAACTTTTTTAGAAGATGTATTACATCTAAAACTAACAATAATAAATAAATTTATTTTTTATTTTTTAGGGAAAAAAGATCATTTTTATTTTTTATTTGTTAAAATACTGCTTAGATAAAACAATCATTATTAATATAATTAAATAAGAATTCATTTTAAATTATTTTTTGCAGAAAAAAATTTTCATTTAAATTATCTTTTTTAATAATAATGATCATATTTCATTTAATCAATAAAAATTAATCTTTTTGTAGTAAGTAGTTCTTGTTAAATTATTAAATTGAAACTAAATACTAAAAAAAGTATCTTTTTTGTATTACTGATTTATTAAACTATTCAAATGCAACTTAGATAAAAAAACTGATAGATCATATCAAAAAGTATATACCATTTTGTACACAACAAGTAATCGTTTTTGAAGAACTTTTATTTAAATATTAAAATGAAAACTTATTTGTTGTATCAAAAAATATATTACTTTTACATAAAAAGGATCTAATTTGAATTACTGATTTTTTATATTTTTAAAATGCAACTCAACCAAAATAAACTCATTGGTAATATTTAATAAGTTAATTGTTTTTAAACATAGATATTTTTGGATTTAAAAAAATTTTATTTAAAAATAATAAGAATTTAAATTAAAGACATATTGAAATTAAAATAAATGTAAGATTCTTACTAGTTATTAAATTTAAATTAACACATTTTAGAATACCAATATATCTCTACATACTAGTGCAGATAGGTATTCTTTAAGTTTTTAAATCTGTTAAATTTATGATTTCTTATGATTTTTGATGTGAAAAATGAATTTAAATCTGGTGTTAAATTTAATTCCTTCATTAATTCATTCATTCTAAATAGCATTTTCATTGAAAAGAAGAAAATAAATTTGAATGGAAGAATTATAAAATAATTATCATAGATAGACAAAACTCATTTAATTTTAATGTGTTTTTATATATAAATAAATATATAATTTAATTGGAATAGGGATTCAGTTTTTGATAATAAAATGATTATTGCAAAATTGAGATACTAATACGATTAATTGTAAACATGCTAACTAAGAAGATATTTTTATAATTATGCAATGAAAAAATTAATAGACCTGGTGACTAGTATTCTCTTTTTGCAAATAAATGATTTGCTACTACAAAATTTGCTTGTAGTTACTAAGCTTTTTATTAATTTATTATTTTTTTAAATCCAGAAGATCGTTCATGTGTAATAGTTGAAGCCCATATAGAACCAGCCTAAAATGAATAAACCAGCACCCCAGATTTCATAGAAACCTCTGTGGGTTTAGTGGTAGTATCTGACCATCTTTCTGTGGGTATTATTACAGAAAGGAGCATTGGCAGAGAATTTACAGTTGCAGATTTTATAGTAACCACTCTATGAAACGTTGAAAACAACAGGACGGCATCTAGTTACGACAGAGTTGCACAAACCATCACACCAGGGACCGGATTGAGAAATACCGCAACTGCACCATGAGTAAACTTTACCTTATTGTAAATAACAGTTATAAGGGAAGAAACCAGCAATCATAGGGATACTACCAGGTCTGTATCTACCTTCCTATATTTAAAAAGAAATAGAAAGTTATTACAAACAATAAATATGATTTGCAAAAGAGCACTATGAAATTCTTTCAATTTATTGAGATTTGCTTTGATTAATATCCTCTTTATTGAGATTCAAATATTCTTTCTGAAATTATTTGTGCATATGATATTTTTACAAAATTAAAATTGATAAATGAGTATATTCAAAAATTAACAAAGCTCAACTGCTAAATTTATAAATTTCATGCTTCATAAGATATCAAGATTATTTGAACTACCATTTTGGACTTAATTTTTTCATTTACATTCACATTTACTATACTATCTTTGAATTATCTTTTCACATTTTTTCTTTTTATTGCTTTTTCCCTTTCAAATCAAAGGATATATCTTGATATTTCTTTGCTTTTGTGCCTATAATATATTGATTTTATTAGGATTTTTAATACCTAGTAAGGAATGGATTCAGGAAGAGGAATAAGTTTTTGGGCAGGGAAATCAGTGATATCATCAGGCTTCTTGTCCTTGCGGGGAGCAGGAGGCTTAAGAACAACGGGAGGAGGAGTGAAAGGATCTCTCAAATGGGCTTCACCTTCACAAAGAACAGAGGAAACTCTCTTATACTTAGCAGCTCTCTTTAAAATAGCTGACATTTCTCTTAACCTTAATTAAATTGTTTTTAATTAATCTTTTAATATTCTTTCTTTTTATTTATATTTTTAATTTATATTTTTCTTTCTTTTGTTTCCCTTTTATTACTTTTTTGATATTTCATCTAAAAAAGTCATTCTTTCAATGTTAAATACATCAATCATCTCTCATTCACTCATTCAAATATATGTTCAACGCTTAGTATTGCTTTATCCATTTTTTTTCATTCTAATATATCTTTGCATTTTATTTTGATTTTATTCCTATTTCCACTTTCTTCTGATTAAAATATCTATAAAATATCATTCTTAAATTATTAATCTAATATATTTAGATATTCACTAAACTAAACTAAATTTCTATTAATTAAAAAATACATAAACAAACATACTATTTTAAATTTATTTTTTATTTTTTAAATCTATTAAACCATTAATCTAATTTATTTAGATAAATCAATTCAATTTTAGCTAAAAAAATAAAAATAGAATCATTAAAACACACACATATCAAATTTATTTAGAAATATTTCCAAAAATAAAATCTATGTTATGAATTTAAAAAATCATTAAAAAATGTTCTTTTTTAAATTAATAATATACCATTAACCTAACTTATTTATATAGATATTCCCAAAACTAAAATCAATTAAATTTAACTAATCACTAAATTAATAAAGAAATGATTGCTTTATCTTCATAAATTTAATTAAAATCAATTTTATTAAAAATTAACCAAAAAAGTTAAAAAGAAAATATGATTAAAATGCTATTGCAATCTATTGATATATTCAAGAAACTCAAATCCCTATGAATTCAAAATTTGAAAAAGAATATTTTAAATAATTGCTCAAACACAATCAAAATATTTTTCAATGAATAAAATATATTTTTTGATATGGAAATACTTGTTGTTCGTTGATTTTATTTTAATTTCTTTCCGATAAAAATTAATTGGTAAACTTTTTAATTTAATTTTTTACGAAACAAAATATTTTCATTCAAATGCCTTCCTTTCACAAATCAATTTTATTATTTAATTATAGATCAATTTATTAAAATATGTATGTAATTATTGATTACTATTTTTAGCAGAGAAGAAATAAAAATAATTTATTTACATCAAAAATTTTTTGTTTTTTAATAATTACATTATTATAAAAGGGACATAAATTTTTTAAATGATCTTCCCTCTATTCAATATTTATTTAAGAAGAAGACTTAAAAAATTGAATTAATTTAAAACTAACATTATTAAATTTAATTTTATATTTTAAACATGTTAAATAAGTAGAATGAAATATTTTCAGCCAGCTGTAAAATTTGATTATTAATTTAAATTTTTGATTAAAAATAAATGATTTTCAGAAGTATATTGTAATTAATATTTTTCAAATATGGATTGCTTTGAATTAGAATTTGCTTATTATTTCATCACATAAATGCAAAAGAAAACATATTTGTTTGAATAGAAATAATTAACATATATAAATATGGATAGTTTATTGTTATAATTGATTACTAATTATTACAAAATATGAATGTGAAAGAAAACATATTTGTTTGAATAAAAACAAAACAATTTACATATTTAAATATGGTGGAAAGAAAATAAGAATGAATAACTAGTGATTACATTATAATATCAATGCAAAAGAAAACTTATTTGTTTGAATAGAAATTTGATAGAAAATAAAAAAAGCTGAGATAAAAAATATTTTAGTTAATATGTCATCTTAAATAAAATCTATAACAAAGTAAACTTTTTAATTTTTTGGTTTTATCCAGAAAGATTCTTCTTGTTTTCTGGTAGATTTCAATGATTTAATAGATTAGATTCAGCATCACCTAATCTTTTTAAGACATATATGATGACGATTATTTAAATTATGTTATCAAGAATGGGTAATCGTTGATATTTATTTCAAATCAAAATATCTACAAAAAATAATAAATTTTATAATTCTTCAAATTCTTAAATCAAAAGCAATTCATAAAGCAAAACGGTATTTTCAAACATAAATCAACAAAAAAATAAACTATACAAATGAGAAATCTTCTTCTTGGTACTTTAGCATTCGGTACTGCTGGTTACTACTACTACAACAAGGAATAATTTACTCAATTAGCTAAGCCTAAGCTTGATTATTAAGCTGTCAAAGGAGATATTGCTAACATTCTTGAATAGTAAGGTTGGGATGGTTACAACCACATTGGTCCTGTTCTTGTCAGACTTGGATGGCATGCTTCAGGAACCTACAATAAGGCTGATAAGACTGGTGGTTCTGATGGTGCTACCATGAGATTTAACAAAGAATAAAGTGACCCTGCTAATGCTGGTCTCTAACATGCCTAAAAGTTCCTTGAACCCATTAAAGCTAAGCACCCTGTAATTATTATTTACTATAAATATAAAGCTATTCTATTCAATTTTATAGATATAAACTTTAAATTATCAAGCATTTCTTCAAGATAATCACTTAAAGGACAAGTTCTTGATTTTTTTAAAAATAAATCCATTTGATTTGTTTCTTTTATTTGGTTTTCATGTATCTTATCTTTTTTTTTTCCATAGGGTATTTCTTACGCTGATCTCTGGGTTTTGGCTAGTTATGTTGCTATTGAAGAAATGGGAGGACCTAAGATTGATTTTACTCCTGGAAGAAAGGATGCTCCTTCTGAAGCCTCATGCCCTCCTAATGGTAGACTTCCTGATGCTAGCAAGGGAAGTTCACACATCAGAGATGTTTTCTACAGAATGGGTCTTAATGACAGAGAAATTGTTGCTTTGATTGGTGGTGGACATGGTATTGGTAAATGTCACACTGATAGAAGTGGATATGATGGTCCTTGGACTAATGCTCCTACTACCTTCACTAATCTTTACTTCAAGGAACTCTTCGAAAAGAATTGGACTTAAAAGAAGTGGAATGGACCTCTCTAATATGAAGATAATACCAAGAAGTTAATGATGCTTCCTGCCGATCTTGAAATCAGAAACGACCCTGAATTTAAAAGAATTGCTCTTGAATATAAGGAAAACAAAGATGCCTTCTTCAAGGACTTTGCTTCAGCTTTCAAGAAGCTCACAGAACTTGGTTTTAAGTAATTCTGATAGAAAAAATAAATATTTATTAATGAATTTAGCAAAATTATATGTTTATTTGTCTGCTTATTCTTCTTGCTAGAACTTACTTTAAAATTTAAAAAAATAATCAAATACCAGTGTTAATTTTATTTGTTCAAAATAAAAACAACTCATAAAATATTTAAGAATTATTAGCAATTCTGACTTACCAAATTCATTTTATAAAATGTCAAACAGATTTTGTTAAAAGTAATTAATAAGAAGAATTAGAATTAAAAATCAATTAAATTATAACTTTCCTGATCTGATTTTAATTTTTATTTTTCTACCAAAAATGATAAATAAATAAATGCATTAGTTACTTTTTCTAATTCTAATTAAGATGGTATTTCTTACATTTCATATTTTAAATTGATTTTACAAAAAATGAATAATTGTTTTTCAATTGTCAATTAAGATAAATCATTTCCACTTAAATAATAGACTGACTCTTCACATATTTATTCATAATTTTTAACATCCATTTAAAATATATATTAAGCATCAAATTAAAAGTCATGAATTTGAAAGAGTATTTGATGAACCAATTTTACAAATTCTTTTCTCATTATTTGTAAATTTTTAACTTTTCAAACATATTTTTGCAACCAAATTTGGTTTCATAACTTTAAAACCAAAATCAATTATTCTTGACCAAACAAAATTCAAAAAATAAAAATTATGGTCATAATGTATAAATACTATTTTCAATAGAATTTAATTTTTTGAAACATTAAATTAATTTAATCTCAAATATTTATTACATGAAAAATACAATTCAAAGAAAAATATTATTTTAATATTAAAGAATATGATAGCACTAAAATTCACAAATTTTCAAGGTAATTTAAACTTTAAAGTTAAATATTTATCATTAAAATAAAGTTAATAACTTTAAGGTAAAATATACATTATTATTATTTAATAATAAATTTAATTTTAAAAATATATTTAATAGTGAACCTCTAAATAAAAAAAGCAATCCCACATTTTTTCATTACATTTTGAATAACATTAAATTACTTTACATATTAACATGTAAAAAATTCATAAAATATTATAAACCTTTAAACTCATTTTAAAAATATTTAAAAGAAGAAAAGGCTTATTTTATCTAATCCATTTAAAAAAATAGCAGTTTTCTCAATTAACACTAATTTAAAATAATTCTTTTTAATGGTTTTGATCACATGCTTTTTACTAAAATTTGTGAAGTCAATATTGTAATAAGAAGAAAAAAAAATTTGTTATTCTTTTAGTTAAATAAAACCTTGAAAATCAAATTAGTTTTTAAAGTATTTAATTTATTAATAATTTTACATTTATCAACTTTCTTTTTTGGCTTTTTTTGTAATTGAAAAAAATTAAAATTTTTATCATAAAATGTATTACGAAATAGGATTTCATTTAAGATGATGGTCCAAAACAGGGCTTAAAATTTGAAGCTCTGTATTAAAAAATTGGAATAAAATTTAAATTTTAAAACATATTAAAATTAGTAGGCTATTAATTCAAATATAGAATAATTATGATGATATTTGTTATAAAAGAATTTGTATGTATGTATATATGGATATAAATTTTATAATTGTATTCACTATTTAATAGTTAGATTGTTTATTTAGTTATTCTATAGAGCAATTTATCATAATCCTGAGCAAGTGTGATAACGAGGGTAGAATACTTGAGTATAGAAGAAATAACTTTTAGATTGATAACTTTTTTCATTAGTTAAAAAGCAATTTGAGAATAAGTTATCTTAGTTTATGTATTCAGTTCCTTTGGCATGATTGAGGAAATTCCATAATGAAGAACATTTAATTGGATTGGTTTCCATTTCAAAATCTCTTTCTGACTATTTACATAAAGAGTAATCATCAGATTAGTCAGAGATATCATCGCAAGTGTGATTACTAGTGCTATAGCATTACATCCAATTTGCTACAGTAATCTAACCCTCAGTTAAGTCCTTTCTAAAAAGGAGTGTGGTGGCTCCGATTAATGCTAAAGTGATTACAGCTCCTACTAAAATTGTGCTTCTCATTTAATCTTTCTTTTTTGCTTTCTTTACAATTTAATCTTTTTGTCTGAAATTATTAATTAAAAAATTAGTGATTCTCTCTTGCAATTAGATAAATCTTGCATCTTTTGATTTTAATTCATAAGTCAAATCTTTTGATTATTGATTTGTGGTTAAAAATTTCTAGGTGCTAATAAGGAAAATTGTAATTAAATGATGATATTAGTTTTACACTTTAAACAATTTCTTTTGCAACCAGCATAAATTTTTCTGATCAAATTCAATAACAAAAAATGAAAATTTCTATTATAGAAAAAATGGTATTTTATGAACTCAAATATATTTTTTTCACTTGTAACAGATGAATCTTCTAATCGATATACAATTTCAATAATTATTTTTATTTATTTTTATATTAATCATTAATAAACTAATTATATTCTTTTAAGGGGTTTAAGCCAGAGTTTATTTTTGATATTTTAGCAACTAGTTGCTGACAAGTAAATCAATTTTTTAATTATCAAAAAAAATCTACTTAAATTTCATTTCAGCTAAAAGTTTTGAATTAGTAATCAAACTAAAGCAGATGATCTTAAATAACAATTTACAAAAAATGTAATTTGATTTCAAATATCAAAGAAAAAAAATATTTTCAGACATAAGTTTAAATCTAAATTAAATAAAGAAATTAATCAGATTAATTTAAATATAAACCTGAAAATTTAATTAAGATAAACTTTTCCGAACAAAAAAAGTCATTCAATAAATAATTAAAATTAAAATTGTCACATATGATTTGATATTTCTTTTAATTTAAATTATTCTAAGTTGTATGAATATTTGATTAAAAATAAAAATTTTAATTTCAAACAAATTAAAATTTTTAAACAAAAAATTAATTTAAGATTAAGAATACTAATTAAAACTACAAAGTACTTTCTTAAGTGAAAAAAAATATTTGATTTCAATAAATGTCTAAAATAAAGCTGCAATAAACATTATTAAATAAAAGAAGTAATTAAATTCATTAAATGTTTTCATTGATTTAAAATTTTTTAATCAATAAGTTGCTTGCTTATCATAGTTAGTATAAAAATACACTTATTCTATATATTAAATTAAAACAAACTAAAAATAGGGCATTGCTTAAAAATGGTTTTTCAATTCAACTTTTTCTTTCTAGGATCTATGAGAAATAAAATAAGATTTTATTGAATTAAATAAGTAAACTGATATCATTTAATATTAGATCTTAATATTCAAATATGCATTCAAATAATAGAAATCAAATGAAAAAAGTATTTCAATAATGATGAGTTTATTACTTATAGCTAGGGCAGTTAGTTTGATGCAAATTATTTTATTTATGACTACTGATGATTTATTTATTTGCACAAAATTTACATTTAGATTCTTTTAATTAATATTTTTTTAATTTTGAAATTTTAAAAAGCAAATTTTACTGGTGATATTATATTTTAAAGTAGTTTTATCTAAAAATTTAACAATCTAAATGTTTAAATATTACTAAATTCTTATTTTTAATTTGTAAAATATTTTTATTTTTTAATTGTTTTTAAGTTTGTCATTAAACAAATTAATATTATTTAGATGAATAATTTTATATTATTTTAATCAATTTTTAAAAAATTTAAAAGATGGCTCAAAAAACTGCCCTAGTTGCTCAAAGTTAAGTTACCTTTCAAAGTAAAGGTGATTTCAAATTTAAGGTGGTTAGGGTTTCAATTTTCCAAAAAAAATTATTTGAAAAAAATCACCTTAACTTTGAGGAACTAAACTATATTCAAAAATGGAAAATAAAAAGAAAAAATAATAAATTGAATTAGTAGAAATGGATTTTTATTGATTTGAAGTCATTTTCAAATTTATCAGATAATAGATTAATATTAATATGTTTATCTTTTTATTTTTAAAGATTGACTTTAGCAGCATTTTTTGATTCTAAAAAATGAGTAAAAATAATTATTATTTCGATTTCCTGTCCTCTCTCTATTCTTAAAGACAAAAATTATTTGGTTAATGTTAATCTCAAAAATTTTAAAGCTTTATTGGTTCATCATATATTATGTTCCTATTTTAATTAATATATAAAGATATAAATATAAAACATATTCAATAATATGATAAATTACTTTAAAATGACATAAACCTCTACAATAGTGGAAATTGAATAAGATAAGTAATTATCTTATTTATTCTCAAATCTATAAAATTTTTCTATCCTAAAAATTCAAATTTAAAATAAATCCACTAAAATATTGTACCTATTTTTCATTAATTTTAATATTATAAATCATGAAATTAATCAGTTTCAAATTTTTTGAATAAATCATAAGTAGTCTTATTTATATTGGTATTTGGCTTTATTTTTGAAGATAGTAAATAAATTTATTGGAGGAATTTAAATTTGCTTTTCATGGGTAGAAGTATTTATTATCTATTTACATTTTAAAAAATGATAACTTTTGAAATGAAAGAGAAATAATGTAAAGAGAAGGGAAAATACTAAAAAAACATTTGATAAATATTAAAAAATAAGTTTTTAATTTATTAATTATGTCTTCGCCTGTAAATTAATTTCTTTTCTTAAATTATTTGATTGAAGTTTTAATATTTCTGTAATTTAAGCAAAAAAAATAGTAGATATTTTTGAAGTATTCAAAATATTCTATTTAATTATTATGTAAAAAAATATATCTCTTTAAAAAAGAGATTTTATTATAAATTCCAGCTTTATTTATGCTTGAAAGATAGCAAGGTAATTACATTTTTAATTAAATTGAATAAATATTTCCATTAATATTTTCAAGCACATGAATTTTTAAGAATTAATTTATTAGTTTCAAGTTACAATTTTTAAGAACATTTTGAGTGAGTTGAAGCATGAATTAGGCAAAAATAATTATTTCACTCTAAATTAAGTCTTGAAGAAAAGAGTTTTGTCTTATTGAGTTTACAAAGAAAAAAATTTGATGGAAGAGAATCTATTATAAAAATATAGATAAGATTACATGAATATATTATTCTCCCAGTTTTTAATAATTAAAGGGCATTTTTATAATTTTAATTATATAAAAGAACATATGAGATGGTATGTATTTTTTTACTATTTAATTAATTAAGATTTTAAGAATTCTTAATCCAATCAATAATATTAATAATATTGATAAGATAGTGATTTTTTTACTTCTTTGATATTGTAAATTGAATTTAGATTACAATAAAAAGTAAAATTATGTGGTCAGTTTAATTTATACTTTTTGAAATTTTATATGCTCCAAAAAATTAAATTAACTAGATGGTATTTTTTATAGAAGATATTTTTTCTCTTTTAAACAATAAAATTCTAATGTAAGATTTTTATATTCATTCATTTATAGTATTCTACATGGAGATTTTTATAATTGTTATGATAGCAAAAATAAATAAAGTTTTCAATCGATTTGGCAATGTTTTTAGAAAAAATTCAAGGTCGAGAAACTATTGTTTGCTAAACCTACCTGTTCAATTTTTGAATTAGAATAAAATAATGAAAAATGTTGAAAAGAGTTAATTAAATTAATCTTAAACAAGATTTGAAATTGCTTTGGAATAATTTTGGGTTTAAGAATAAAACAATTTTAAAATATATTTAATCTGATCTTTTGAGGAATTAATTTGAATATATTAAATTAGTATTTACTCAAATATACTTTTTGATTAATTTTTATTATTTATTTGTCCTAAAATTTTTAAGACATTTCCAAGTTATTTAATGATTGTTACAATCAAAAAGAATTTTTAAATGCGCTTTTGTTTGTTCTTACACAAAAATAGTGACGTTGATTTTTTTTTTCATTTTTTAATTAAAGTAAGAGTAGAAGGAGAAAACGCATTAATGACTTTCTTTTGAGAACCTTAGCTGATTGATATTTTGTTTCTAAGTATTTTGATTAAGTAAGTTGGATGATAAAGCAATTTTTCTGATAAAAACAGTATTTTTGAGATTGTTACCCTCTGATTTTAGATATTTATTAAACAAAGAAAAAAATTTTCAAACATCAACGTCAAAAGGCTCTGAAAGAAAACTATTTATTTTTTTACATTGATTCCTTATTTCTGTTTTTACTTTGTTTGATTGATAAAAAAGAAAATTTTCTTCTTTATTTTTGTTAAAAGGAAAGGACAAATCATTTTATTAATTTTAGCTTACATTGATTGAGTATAGTATTTTAGTGAATCTTTTGATTATAGAAAAATATTTCTTGCTATTTTAAATAGCGTTTTTTTAAATTTGTATGAATGGATTTTAGTAGGCTATTTACAAATCAAATTAGATTTTTCTCTGAAAAAAAGAGTAATTATTCTGATGAAAAATTGATATAAAATGTAGATCGATATTACAATTTACTTTGTATTTTAGCTTTAAAATTAATACCACTCAATTTGTATGGAGGTATTTTATAAAATGTTAGACAGTAATATTGATGCATTTTTATAGTCAACGAGAAGAGTGAATTAAAAGGAGTATAAAAAGTAATTTATCACTCACTTCTAATTACCTTAGTAAATTTATTTAAATTAGTTTCTTATGTGTTTGTTTGTTTTATCAGTTATTGAAAAAAGTGTATTCTTATTATTAATAAATTTGTTCAAAATCTGTAACATATTTATCTTATGTCAGAAATTTTAAATATTGAATATTTAAACGAAATGAAATGGCTATCAGGCTAGTTAATGCATGAGATGATATTTCAAATTAATTTTAGTCTGAGTAACTTTGATCTTAATAACTAATTATAAGGTATATATGTAGATAGATAGATAGATGGGTGAAGGAATGAATAAGTAAAAGAAAATTATGTAAACTCAATAGAATCGATTAAATAAATAAATAAATAAATAAATAGAAAAGAATAGTGAGTTAGTTATCTATTTACTTTCAAATAATAATGCAATTAAAGCAAAATTTCGATAAGGTGGGAAATAAATTGAGAATGTACCCAATTATATGTAGCAGATAGTAATTTATATAATTTACTTTGTATATTATAATTTATTTTATGACAATTTTGATTTCAAAAGCTCAATTGAGAGATTAGTTTCTTTCTTGGTTTCTTTGCTTGCTTGTTAATTTCTTAATTTAAATTTGCAAGCAAATTTTTAATTTATTGGTTTTCTTATTCATATTTCTAGCAGCCATTTGTTTATCTATGCATTTTAAAACAATTTAAAATAAAATATGAGCAAAAAAGAGAGTAGCTTCACTGATTGATTTATTTTGGAGGCGTTTGAGTTAAGTTTAAATCTTCTGGTAAACATTTGATATTTATCTCAAGTACAATCAAAAACAATTAATCTGATATTTTAGTTAAAATAGACCAGCTTAATATAAATGTTGGCAGAGATTGTATTCTAAAAAAATTAGAAAAGGCTACAAAAATAGACAGAGCACTTCAGGGTTGTGGTAAATAATATAGACAATTATATTTGTTCACTAAATAGAATTTTTTAATACCTTTTTTAGTATTTTTGATGAAGTGTTAGTCTTCTCCCTTAAAAATTAGAAATGTATCGAATACTGATATTAATAGTTTTTGTTAGCTCGATGCGCAAAAAAATAAAATAAAGGGGCTAATTTAAGTAAAATTGTAGCTTATTATATTTTGATATAATAATTTGCTTGATTTCAGATATCAATTATCGAATCAAAATTTTATTTAAGTGAATTATTTTTTTTCTATTAATTAATCTTCATATTTTTTTCCTTTTATTTTGTGTGGCCTCACTAATAATTATTTAAATAAAAAAAATTTATAAACATTAAAACAAAAATTAATCAAATAAAAATTAGATACTACAAGCAAACAATCAATCAATCAACCAAAAACAAACTAACAAAAAACTAAACAATCGCAATAATTAATTCTAAAACAATTCTTTGAAAAACTATTACAAAAACTTTTTCATAAATAATAACCAGCCCACCATTAAATTTCTTATTCATCTACTTAGAGCACCAGGTTAGAAACAATATTTCAATCGGCTTGAAAAAGTAACTAGAAGATTTAGATTCTAATTGTCTCTTTGAATACCAAGTATATTTCGATAATTATAATTGAAAAAATATAAAGAAAAAAAAACAATATAAAATATGGGATGCGCTGTAGGCAAAGAAAAACCTACTTCAAGGGAAACAAAATTCATATAAAAAGCATAAGAGCTTTGTGAGAATTTCAATGACTTGAAGATTGATATCATCAAAACAAGAAATTTATTGTATCAAAAATTCAACATCAAAAATCGTATAAAATCAGGAAGTGGTGATTCCAAAAATTCTATTGATACCTAAACCCTAGCAGGAATTTAATAGAATCCTGTAAACAAAGAATTCTCTAAGACCACTACATTCGCTAACTTATAAAATGATGATTAAGCTACTCGTGAATAAATTTAAACTCTTTAAAACATTCCTAATACATCATAAATGGTCAATATTGATGAATTTATCATGATTGACACTGCTACTGAGTGGAAGTACTTGAAAGAAACATATACTATTTACACAAGTAATCATAAAAATACTCAAAAGATATGTGATATGTGTCGCTTTTTCTTGTAAAAAATGGAAGAATAAGTTACCCATTTAGAAGAAATGAATAAATAATCCGACATACTACACAAGTGTGTTCGTGCATTCAAAAATGAAATGAAAAACAAACGCTAAAATCTCTTCATTGATCTTGGTTTGCTGATCGAAAATTCAAGGAAAATACTTGATCAACTCAAGTCAACAAAATCAAATGTTTCCTAACTTTCTCTTATGACTCTAGTTGCTGACACATCAGACTCTTTGGTCAACTGTAACTCTATTCCAGCCCACTGAATGCTAATTAATTGAAACAATACAATAGAAGAAAGAATCTGACAAATAGATTTTCCTAAATAAATAAATAAATTATTAGTTTTGAACAAATAAATGCCTGTAAAATACTAAATTAAAAAATAGATATATTACCAATGATCAATTAATTCTTCCTATAATTAAATTGCCATAAAATAATCAATCAATCATCCATCCATCTTATATAATACCTACTAATTTCGACTACCAATTAAAAAAACCAACCATCATATTAATCAACATCTCTGTGAAATATCCAATTATTTTTAACTAAAAACGCTTCTTCCTCCTCTAATCTTTCATTCTTTTTCTCCTAATCTATCTAATCTGTCTTACTCATTCTCTCTGTCTCTATATATGTAAAGTATAATAACAAGAATAACAAAAAAAGGTTATTAATTAAGTAACAATTATACTCAAAGTTTAATAAATTATTATTTTGTTGCATTCCATACATATAAAATGCATATCTACCAATAAGTTATTTAATTTATTTTTGAAAATACCCTCAACCATCATCGTAAATCATCAAAATTGTATCAGTTATTTCAAATACTTTTAGAGAATAAAGTTGAATTGAATTTATTAACAACTTCAGCTGGCTGGCTGGCTTATTTATTGATTATTTTTTAATTTAAAAACAACAAGCAGATAAGCTTAAATTTTTTATTGAGTTTGAAATCTAAGCAAAGAATTTAAAATTTGAGTGAATGATACTCTTTTTTTTTTCTATTTACTATCTTAATTAGGATCCTAATACTACTTACTAATATAATAACACAAAAAAGTTAGAAAATTTGAAGGAAATTTGTATTAATTAAGAATCGAATAATTCAAATTTCCCACTTACAATCTCAAGTAAAGATTTAGAGCATTTTGAAATAGATGATAAGGTTAATGAGTGCTTCTGCAAGCTATTCTTAACAAATTAGAATTAAATTAGCTTTCTATCAACTTACCATCTTCATGAATCACTTTTTGTTAGTATTCTATTACATTTTTCAAACCATGAGAAAGACAGAGATAATATACTTTTATTCTTTCTTTTCTGCTTTCCTGTAATGACATACATTTAATGAAAAACACATTAAATAATTCTACTTCTCAACAAGCTTTTTTTGTATGAAAATTTGAACTAAAAAATGAAAAAATTCAACTTTATCGTACATGTACGAAGAGTAATATGTAACAATCACACTAAACCAACGAAATAAAAGAAAAACAAATGGGCCAGCAAAGAAATAAAAAGATTCACTGTATCAAATTTTATAAATGTAATTAGAAACAATTAGTTCATTGAAATCAAGAATTATTTATGGTAGCATAAATTTAGCATTATTTAATTCAAACAAATAAAAATTTAAGCTATTAAAATTAATTTTTCGCTATAATTGCCTTTATAAGCTGCAGAATTTTAATAAATTATAACTAAATTTTACAAACTTTCTTAGCTATTAAAGTAGGTTTATTAACGTAATTGAATTTATCGTTTTATCTAAACGTATTTATTTATCCAACTATTACTTTGATTCAAAAAAATACAGTTTTAGGATGCGTTAATTTCATTGGAAACCGGGAATAATACAGATCCTGTTCAAGGTATAAAATACAATATAAATACTTGAATGGCAAATGAAACATAAGTATAATTAGACACGCTTGAATCAACAAATTCCCAAATTAGTAAATAACAAAAAAAGAAACAAAAAAATAAAGCTCAAAACAACAGAGTTACTAAAGAATTAAAAATATAAAAGATATAAAGAAAATACTATTAAATTTTATTAATTTAAGTTTGAAGACCATTTCGATTTAAATTAATCTGTTTCTATTGATTTTTTTGTTTAAATCTGTAAATAACTAATCCAATTGCTTCTTTTGTCTTCATTTCAAAGCAATTTTCAATTCACTCATAAAACTAGCCCTAATTGTCTTAGATCTATCTTAAATCTTTAGGATACAAAATAAGGATACTTAATGTCTTTAATTTTTTATTTGAAGATTAATTTAGTAACCTATTCCATCTATTTCCACTTTAATTTTGAATAATTTTTCTCAAACTAGAAAATATTAAGTAAATAAGTAACTTTTTTCTTATCCTGTAGATATAAATGCGATTAGTTTTCTTCTTTTCAATTTTTCGTTTACTGGAGCTCAAATTTTTTTAAAGCCCAGATTAACGTGCGGCAATTCTTATTTTGCTAAAATTAGAACCTTATTTATAAATAAATTTCTGTTATATTCAAACAGAAATAAAGAAATAATTTGATTATGAATTGTATTAATTAATCAATCATTCAAATCCAATGGAAATAATTATTCTGCAATAAACTATTTCAAGCTAATTATTATCTTTTAAGCGATTCTATTTTTGAATAAATTTCCTCCAAATAGATTATTATCCTCGCTTTAATTAATGGTTTGATATATGTCCTGCATGACAAATAATTTACTATTATAACTATAAGCCCTAATCTTTATCATCAACCTTCTACTTAATTCAAAAGTGAACCACCAAAATATTCTATGTTTTGGAGCCTTAACTTTCACAATTAATATTTTAAAATATTTCATTTAATCTAAGATAAAATGAATGAATAACAGAAAAATATTTTATATGCTATAGCAAATATTGAGTATCGCTTCAATCATTTAGCTATAAATCATTCAAAAATTTGTTATCCTTGAGAAGACAAATCTCTTTTTAAGCGATATCGTTTACAATTGAATAAATTTGCTGATGTAGTCTAACCTGTATAATAAATTTGCTTATTTGATTAAAATATTTGCATAAATTAATTTAGAGATGTAAACTGTAATATAATATTTATTTTTTTCTTTCACAACTCTTTAAGGAAAATTCATAGATTTTTTATTTATTGGAAATAGTTCTATTTTAATTATCTGAATTCCTTTAAATTTGTATTATAAATTATTCTAAACAAATACATTTAAAATTCAAAAGTCAAATTTTTGATTTGTAATATTTAGATTAAAATTTTGTTTAAAAAGAAACTAAACATTAAGTATGTGAGCAAATATTTTAGATTTATGATAACCACAGAAACAAAAATTAGATAAATTAAAATTTGTAATCTTCTATTTAAATTTAATTAAATTTTATCATTGGCTGTAAATCCTTAAATTAAACTGTCTTTTTAGTGAATACTTCACTATGAATAATCCTTCTCTCAAAAAAAATCTAATTTTTGAGAAACAAAATTAATCTGGCGAAATCTGCGCACTACTTGTAACTTTAAAACTAGTCTACTATATTAATCGAAATAAAAATTACTTTATTTTGTCAGCCAAAAAAATCTAGATTTATCTTTTATTATTTTTTATTATTGACATTTTAAACAATAAGTATCTATGATAATTAAAAATAATAAATAATATGATGTCTGCCTCATTAGTAATAGATTCCTTTGTTATCATATTCGAAAAAATATCTAATTTTTTAAATTAATTCCATTCAAAATAGATATTTTGGTAAGTAAATTTTTTATTTGTTCTATTTTAATTTCTATTTTTTAGATAATATTGAAGATTCTCTTATCATATGTAAGAAATGATATAGGTATTTAGCATTTTTATATAGTGAGCCTTTAAGCTTAATTAATAAATTATGATCAATTATTTAAAAATTAATATCTTCGGATCAATAAAATTAAAAGAAGTTAAATTTATTGAAGATATTTATATTAGTTGGCTACAATCTTACTTTCAAAATCAATAAACAAATATCTTTTTTTATTTCACTATCAAATAAAAGGAATATATTCTGATTTACTTCCTCACCTATTAAATATTTATTACACTTTTCAAATATTAATTTACCTTCAAAATATTATGAACTATGAAATAATTTTAAAATAAAAGTATTTCACGAAATTTTATCATTAAAAAAGAAAGTTTTAGAAAATAGAGGATACTTATTTCATGTAAGCTAAAATCAATAGATTAGTTTTAAGAGTCTATAAATAAATAATTACTTAAATAATACAATATAAATTGAAAAGTTATTTCCCCTATTTTACCTCAAAATAAGTATTATCTATTTTTATAAAAAATTAGCTAATAATTTCTATTCCCAAAAATACTCCCAATAATAAAAATCATATAATTTGGTGATAGAATCTATTTACAGTTAAAAAAAAGTAAATTGAGATATCAATATTTTAATATATTTCAAATAATATTTATTACCTTAAAATAGAAAGGTAGAACGAAATTACACTTATTTATTAACTATTTTTCTTTAACTTATTTTGAATTAGATTATCACTAATGTCCTTTATATTGCTATCATATTTTAAAGTATTTACAATTTATTTTTCAAACTGACGCTAGGATTTACTTAATTCTTCAATCTTTCTTCATATAGAAAATTTTCATTATTAAAAACTGTATTTTTATTGGAGACATCAATAGCCCGAAAAAAGCTTTGTTTTTACAAATCTAAATTTTTGATTTTTTTTTTAATTTTAAACTATTTATTAAAAATATTCATTTCATTTGCAAAAAATAATTATTTTTGCTTGAAATAAATTTTAGAATTTAAATTAAAGGCATATAAATGGTCTTGACTCTATTTAAATTGAAATAATATGAACTTTATTAAAAGTTTCATTTTTTGAAAACACTTTTTTAGATGGGTTAAATACTAAATTGACAAAATTATTTTTCTTCTTTTAAGAATTAAATCACTAAAAATTCAATTTGTATGAATAAAAGATTTCTCAAATGCAAAAGCAATAGTAGAATAAATTTTATTTTTTGTTCTTTTTTTCAATTCAAATTAGGTTTACCATTTTTTTAAAGCCGAGTAGATCATAATTCTATTTATTCATGTTAAAAAATAATACAATTCTAATTATCATGGAATTTATTATTTCCAAAACGGAACATTAGATTAAATTTAGTTTATTTTTAATTTTAGACATTCATATTATGATATTTGTCATATATTATTCTTATAAAGCACGATAATGTTTATTTGATATACATCTTTAAATATTTTTAACTTCATTTTTCTAACCTAATATACTTTATCAAAATTACTGATTTATATAATTTTGTATTCATATTATTTAGGTTACATTATATCATATTATTTTATAAATAGTATGTTGCTGTTTCTTTAGAAGATTATTTAATTATCAAAAATAACTAATATTTTACTAAAATTAATATTTTATGAAAAATATATAATTCAACCTACCTATAATGGAATGAGACCTCAATAAAGCCCAAAATTATTTTTTTTAAATAAAATAAGTCAGAGTAAAATTTTATTTGTTAATGAAAATATTTAAAGATTATTTAAGCTTTTTTATAAAAATAATGAAATTTTTTTATTTGAAATCATGAAAACAATTAATTCATTCAAAAAATCTAATTTATTTTAAAATTTATATTTCTTTTTAAGAAGATTTTGCTTTATCGTTTTTTAAGATAAAATATATTATTTAAAATTAATTATTTATCATTCGTTCATACCCTCTTTCATATGTTTATTATTATTAAATTTTATAATTTGATGTTTTGTGTTAATCAAATAAAAAAAAATATAAATTTTGAAAGATATTGCGCAAATTTAATTAATAATTAGTTGAGAAAAAGGATACGATATAGCTTAAAAATAGCAATGAAGACATAGAAATATTTAAAAGAACCTTAAAGATTTTTGATTTATGATGTTCGTTAATACAATAACCCTTTATATGAGCCAGCAAGTGATAGAAAACCCTAATTGATTTAAAATGATTATGATACTGAAATTCCTATTTTAATTGATTATGGCAGTGGCATTACAAAAGCAGTAATTTATGATTTAATTTTTTATTGTTTATTTACTGTTTCTATAAAAGGGTTGGGGTAATAGTTCTAAGCCTGATCTTTCAGTGCAATCACTGCTTAGCAAATCTAAAGATTCAAAAACTAGCATTACTTAAGCACTCACTTCCACCAAAATAAAGGATGTTGATTTGTTCAAAGGCAATTATAGATCACCGTATGAAAGAAATATTATTTAGCAATTTGGTTTACTTGAAAATCTGAATGATTTTATTTTTAATGAAATTGGTGTTGTCGAATCTAAAGTAGATCACCCATTAATTATTACTGAGCCAGTTGCTAATCCTGAATATTGCAGATAGAATTTGCTTGAATAGTATTTTGAATGTTATGAAGTAAATAAAAAATTATTAGATTTATTTTATGAAAGTAGTTAGACACTAAAAATGATATATTTATTTTTAATCATTAGATTCCTTCAGTTATGATAGGTGTAGATACATTTTTTGCAACATTTTATGAATTTGGTTAGGATAGATATCAAACAGAAACTTGTTTAATTATTAGTATAGGACACACAACATGTCATATCATTCCTATGGTAAATGGTTAGATTATGTTTGAAGAAATAAAGAGAATAAATGTTGGTTATTTTAATTGCTTTGAAGTTTTATACAAGTAGCTCATTTTAAAGAATAATCATTAAAAACATCATTTGGATTATCAAACCGTTTAGGCCATACACTTAAATAATTGTGCAGTTGCTCTTAACTATGACGATTAACTTAAATATTTAAAATGCGGAACTGATGGATTCTAAAATAAATTTTATAGCAACCCAATTTCTAGAGAAAACAACCTTCTAACAGATCTTACAGGTCTCTAGGAACCCATTTACATAGATTTCCCTATTTAACAAAAAGTTATTGATGAAAGTGAACTTATTAGAAAGCAAGAAATTAGACAAAAATAGGCAGAAAGATTAAAAGAAGCTATGCAAAAAAAGAGAGAAGAAAAAAAGAGAACTCATGAAAAAGAATTAGCTGAGTTAGAATCACTTGAAAGCAAATTCAAAGAAGACTAACAATCTGCTAAAGTAAAATTAATATACAAAATAATTATTGTTTTTAAATAATCATCATTTGATAGAATTTATGCAAAGCTTATCTGTAAATTTGAATTTGTTTTTATTTTGGCGGGGGAGGAAGTTAATTTAATATTCTATTACTAATTATTTCCGTTTTTGTATTTAAGGAATATTCATTTTATTTAATTAATAGATGGTTATTGAGTAGTATTTTGGTAAAGGTAAAGGAATTGATGAGGTTCGCAAAAGAATATAAAAAGTAAAGATTAAATTAGGCTTCCTACCTAAAGATACATTGGAAGAAGATAAATACACTTTAATAAATATAGCAGACTCTTAGTTAACAGCATAGCAATAAAAATAAAAGAAATTATAAATTATTCAAAAGTAAGCAGCTGAAACAAGAGCAGAAAAGAAGGCTCTTGAAAAGCAAAAAAAAGAAGAAATTATTAAAATGAAAACATCTAACCCAGAAGTTTATTTGAATATGCTTTATGAAAAAAGATTAAAAATCATCAAAAAAGTTGAAGAAAAAAAGAAACATCAACAAGAACTTTCCACTAGAAATTCCAGAGTTAATTAAAAAAGAATGCAAACCATTGCATAGCTTGGTGCCTCTGAAAAGGTTAGGGAGATAAAAATTTGAAATAAATATTTTAATTTATTATTTTATTTACTAAATAAAGATTGGAAAAGATGATAATTTTGGTATGAATGATGAAGATTGGAACATCTACATTGGCATTCAAAGAGATTACGAATCAGATGAAGAAAACCAAGAAATGAAGTTAAATGAAATAGAAATAGAATTGAGAGAAATGGATCCCAGTAAAAACCTTTTTTTAAACTATCTAATTTTCATTTTTTTCTTGATTTTATTTCAACGAATTTTATTTTCTCAAATAAAATTTTTAGATGCTGAAATAATTTTTTTCCTAAATTTCACAAGATAAATTTATTCATCAAAAAAATTGATGAAAACTTATTAAAAACTCTTTTAAAGTCGAATAATATTTCTTTATTATTGATTTTTAATAAAATTTTTATATTTTCCTAACAAAAAATTCTTTTGGCTCAATCCTATCTATAATCATTTTTTTCTTATTATTTATCATAAAAATTTATTGGCCAAAATTGTAAATAAGTTAAGTTTAACTTCGAATAACTTTTGATTTAATAATGAAGTTGTTTATTATTTAGTTGAATCTCTGATTTTCTTAATTGATATCTCTTTACTAAGATTATTCTTTATAGGATTGATAGATAGATAGATACGTTATTAAGCTTATTTTTTAATATTTTTATTTATCACATAAGCTTTTCTCTCTTAGAAATTTTAATATCCTTTTTAAAAATAACTATTTTGAGATATATTGCTAGAATAAATTATTAGATAAATTGAAAAATAAAATAATTGTTTTTAGCATGAAAAGAATAATAGAAGGAAAACAATTTATTTATTCAATGAAAATTGAATATTTATTGAAAATATAATTTTATGGTGTTTGAAAATAAAATTTATTCTTAAAAACTAATAAGAAGTATTCTTAAAATTTTTAAAGAATAATGAAAAAATCTTATTTAAATAATTGATTTATGAAAATTTATTTAACACAAATTACTTAAACTTTTTATGATTGATCTTTATATAAAATTTAATATTTTAAATTAGATTTTGATGATAAAATAAAAATTGGTGAGGTAAATCCTTACGGCTTGAGCATGCAAGAACCATTTATTGAATTATCTGTAGATCGTTTCAGAGGAAATGAAGCTGTATTCTAACCTGGAATAGTTGGAGTTGACTAATCAGGTCTCACAGATGTTATTACTTTTATTCTTAACAAATTCCCTGAAGAGACACAAGCTAAGCTTCTTTAAAATATTAAAATTACTGTAATTAATTTATTTTAATGATTTTATTTTATTTTTATTTTTTAATTTTAGGGAGGAGGTAGTGTCATGCAAGGATTGGCTAAAAGAATTGAAAAAGATTTAATTTCTAACTTTAAAGTAGGAAGTGTTGTCAAGGTTGGTCTCATGCAAGAACCTATTTTCGGTGCTTGGTTAGGAATGCAAAAAATTTATAAATAATATGGAAATAAATTAAATGAATATTTTATTAGTAAAGAAGAGTATTTTGAAAAAGGATCTTCTGAAGGTCTATTTAAAAACAATCCTTTTTCAAATGTTGTTATTCCTTATTGAATTCTTTTATGTATTCAAGTATTTTATTAAAACTAATCTTTACAAAAATCTAATTAGTTTTATTTCACATTTTAAATTTGAGGCTATTTATTTTTTTTACTTAAAAAGTTTAAGTTCAGATTAAAATCATATTTTTATGCTCTATTCAATTAAATAACATCAGTTTATTATTTTTACAACTTCATCAGTTAGCTAATGTTAGCAATAAGTAAATAATTAAGAGCCAAAATTGACTCATTTTAATTGTATTCAATCGATCAGAGAATTGTTTGCTTATGAGTAGCAATAAGCTTAAGCTTATTTTAGTTATGAATTTCAGATAAATTTTATTTTCATATTTTTTATCAGTAAAAAAATTAATGTTTATGTCTGTCAAATTAAGCAGGCAAAATTAGATATTGATTGATTGGTTAATTGTAGAGCTAATTTTAGTTTGTGTTTTAATTTAGTATAATTGCTTAAAGGATAATTTTTATTTTAAGAGATAGTAAATGTCCATAAATATGAGCAGAAATTCAAATAAAAAAATAAAAAAGAGACATTTTGTTGGATCAAAAGTATCTTGATTAAGAATATTACAGTAATAACGAAAGTATGATAAAATTTAATTTTGTATTGAAATCTTAGTGTTCTATCTTATTTTACATTTATTTGTATAAGTAAAAAGAAGACGGTTTTGTTTGTATGTGTGTCTTATAATGATTTTACAGCGATAGTTGCACCAATTTAAGAAATTAATAATTAATATTCAGAAATATTGAATAGTATTCACTAGTTTTTTTAGTGAATTAGATTAATAATATGTATGAGTAAATAAATCAATAAGAAAGAAGATAATTTATTAAATATATTACCAATTAAATCATAAATATTATTTCTTATTTATTTATTACATTATTCATGAAAGAAACATCTCACAATTTCCAAGATAATTCTTCAAATCACCCTGAAAAAGAAATAGCCAATTCAAATAATCAATCTAAAGATAGGAATAACTCTTACGATAAATCCAAGTCTCCCCCATAAGATAAATAGTAATCTTGTCTTCAAACTTTTCAATTCGCTTTGCATCAATTAAAATAAACAAAGTTCTTAGAGATGATTTTTAAAAGATTGAAATCATTCTTCAGACAAAATAAATGATTTTTTTCATAGAGATTAAATAGAATTATTTGATCTTTTTTTGAGAATGAAAAAACATTTTAAAATTTGTTTTGTTTTAGTTGTTATTAAAATAATATTCTTTGAATTTTTTATAGCAATACCATTTAATCGCAACGAACAATTGATATAATAATTCAATATTAAATATATAAATTTGTTTATTTTAGGTTCAAGATAAAAGAAATATAATAAGTTAAGGATCTATAAAGAAACGAATTAGTAAGTGGAGAAGCCTCAACTCGTATATAAACTTAATCGTAGCATCCGATGAGTAGTGGGAGCAATAAAAATAATTAAAATGGATCGATTTAGCATGACTTAAATAGTACTAACATTTAAAGCTCTAACTAGTAAAGTCCTTAAATAAACAGCGTTAACTTTAAACCAGGAGGGAAAAATTAGACTCCATTGTCAAGCAATAACAAAGAAAATATAATATCTGGATAGAATTCAATTGATATGCAGATAAGCAATATGGATGAATAATTTATTTCTTAAAGATAATAATAACCATAGTAAATGGGATATTCATCAAGGATTAGAAACTTAAAAAGTGATAGCTTTATACAGGATGAATCAAATTTAAATCGCTCCCATCATAATATGATAGTGGCTGTCGATAATTAAGGAACCACTGGATTTGGTGGTAGCTCATAAAGCTAAATATTTGAAGGAAATTTCAACACATAACAATAAGCTGTGTTTTAACGTATATTGTACCTTAAGGAATAAATATAAGCTCTATAAGATCATGATAGTCTACTTGAATTCTTCAAAGCTTACACAGTTCATAATCCTGATATAATTACTATTGACGAAATTCTTAAGTCAGAACATGTCAAATTAAAAAGATATAAATAATCGGTTTATTTTGGTGATATGGTTAACAATTAAAGATGTGGAAAAGGTAATCTACTATTTTTCATTACAATATTAACCTAACTATAATATGAGGTTATATTTTTATTTAGACTATTTAGCCCTGGCTCTAAAAATGATTTTTTATTCAAAAATGAAGCAAATCAATAAAAAATTTGTCTTTTTTATCAAATTTAGATTTTAATTTTAAATTTGAATGGTTGGCTAGTGATATTAATTTTATTAATTTAATTATAATTTAGGTATTATGATATATTTTAATGGTAGAGCATATGAAGGAGAGTGGTAAAATGATTTGAAATTTGGAAGGGGTTTTGAGCTTTATCCAAATGGAAATAGATATGAAGGTTACTTTGTTAATGGAAAAAGTGAAGGTATGGGTACTTATGTATGGGCTAATAATGAAATATATGATGGCTAATGGCTTGGAGGTATGAAACATGGATCAGGAATGTGGAGAGGTCCAAAAGGAGATTCTTATATTGGAGAATGGAAATTTGGAAAGTCTGATGGGTATGGTGTTCATACCTGGGTTAATGGTAAATAATTTTAAGTAACATTAAAAGTTTAATTTTTAATTTTAGGTGATAGATATGAAGGGTAATTTAAGGTTTGTCTTAAGCATGGAGAAGGGTCAGAAAGATTCTCAAATGGAGATCTTTATTAGGGTTAATATGTTAATGGAAGACCTGAAGGATATGGAGAATATACTTGGGCTAATAACAGCCATTACAAAGGGACTTTTAAAAATGGTTTAAGACACGGAAAAGGTAAATTAATTACAAATTTAAGCATTTTGATGTTTATAAATCAATTCAAAAAGGAATTTGGAGGAGAAATTTGCAAGATATTAATGCAGATAAATATGAAGGAGAATATTAAAATGATAAAAAATGTGGATTTGGTGTTTTTAGATGGGCTTCAGGAAATGAATTTAGAGGAAACTACTTTGATGATTTAAGACATGGCTATGGAGAAATGTTTTGGACAGATGGAAGCTTTTATAAAGTAAAGTTTTTTTATTTTTTAAACTTTATTTATTTATGAAATTAAATCAGGGATTCTGGGAAAGAGGTATTTAAAGTGGAGAAGGAGAATTATTTATTCCAGGTGAAGGAACCAAGAGAGGTTTGTTTGTTAATAATATTTTCAAAGGAAACTGTGTTAGTGATGAAGATGAATTTGTAAATAAATAACAATAAAACCTAATGTAATACAATCAATAGCAGGAGCTATTTAGAGAAAGTAGTAAATTCAGGCTCAGCCCAACAAAACAATAAACCTTATCTAAATCTGTTTTGAGAAATAAAGCACCTAATTCCTAAAAGCATAGCAGTGTCTCCCCTAACCATAAAGCAAACTTATCTGCAACTAAAAGAACACCAAGCAAAAGCTCTGCAAAAAAAAATATTCCTGATTCTAAGTAAATTCTTCAACAAATTCTTAATAAAATTGATCATAATTTTTATAAAGCTAAAAATCAAATGGAAAGTTAGGCATAAAACAAACTCCATCAAGAAAAAGTGCAGTGTTAATGAACAGTACAAGCACAAATAGTAAAAATTTAAAATCTTTTCTTCAAGATGAAAATATAATTCCAGATTCAAGCAAAAGTAATAAAAATTAAGAAAATGAAAATCATCCAAAACTATCTTAAGGTAAATAATAAAGATTATATTTTTATTTTCTATTGAAGTTTTTTATTTAAATGTTTAGTGGCATCTAAAATTCAGCAATCAAATAATAATATAGAAGGTGGTGCTGATAATTAAGATTAAATTAGTCCATAAAATCAAGACAAATTTAAAGAAACTGCCAACTATTTGAGAAATAGCTATACTGAAGAAGGCCATCCTAATAATGTTATTATGAACGACTCTGATGAACAACGTAGAACAAAAAGTAGCAATGGAAACCATTTAAATCCTAAAAATAATTAATAACCATATAATAAAATTTATAACAGTAATAATAATAATAATAACAATAACTCTAACTCTTAAATTGCTAATAGTAATTCAGACAAGAGAAGAAGTATATCTGTGAGTGGAAACAGACCTAACTTTTACATGCCTAATTTAAGAAACAGTTCTATCACCCCAAATCCAAATAAAAACAATTCTTTTGCTAACAATTAGCATTCTTATCTTCCATAAATAAATAACAGCAACAACGGAAATAATAATGAGGATTCTCTTGAAAGAAAAAAGAATGGAAGAAAATAAAAATAAATATTGCTTAAAAAGCATGAAATAATCTTGTGGAAAAATTTACGCCCTAAATTAAATCTAAGAAAGGGAATGTACAAAGATTATACTGACCCTATTACTGTTTAAAGAATAAGAATGCTACTTCATCCTCCTGTCTGGAAACCAGCTGGAATTAGCAATTTAGACTACTCACCTGAGAGAGAAAGATCAGGTGATAAATTCAATGAAGTAAATCATAGCTTATCTCACATTTACACTAACCAAAAGAGACTTAATAGCAACTATCAATGAAGATCATATTAGATCTTATTTTTCCATTTATAATTATTTTATTTGCATTTTAAAGCACAAAATGTGCCAATAAACAAAATGCAAATGAATTAAAATTATAAATTAATAGTTACATTTCAACCTTGGCTTAAGCTAACTAAAAATACTTAAATAAATAAATAACTAAATAAAATAAACACTCTTTATCAATATTAAATAAAAAGATATTTATTTTAAATTAAATCATTTGCTCAATCAATTAAATCTTTAAATGAGTGAGCAGCTGTTTGATAAATGTTGTAAATCAATTATTGTAAATATGTATTCAACTCTATTTCTTATCTCTATCTACATAATATAATTAATTCTTAAACTCATCTCTTCAAGAGCGATTTTTAATATTCAAATATCTTCTAAAACTTACTAAAGCTTAAATAAAAATAAACACCATAATAAATGATAGATTAGGCTAGAGTATTTAAAAATAAATTTAATTTAAATCATTAATTTACTCAATAAAACCACATAAATAAGCTACTTGTATTGTATATTTTATATATCAATAGTTACAAATATGTTTTATTTACATTTCTAAGAAGCATCTCCATAATAAAATTCTTAAACTCATCTCTTCTTAGAAAAAATTCAAAATATTCAAATACCTTCTAAATCTAAATAAAGATTAAATAACTTAAACAAGCAAACAAATAAACAATTATTATTATATTTTAGATTAAATAAATAATTTTTACTCAATCTCAAATGAGTGACTTAAATTAGCTACTTATTTTGTAAATGATCTAAATTAATAGTTGCAAACCATCTTTCTCAAAACAGTCTAACTATTTAACAATTATAAAAATATTCAAGAAAAGCCTTACATAATTAAAAAAATTATGATTATGAGACTTGCTTCTAAAATTAAAAAAATAAAAATTAATAAAAGCAATTTTTATTTTTTATCTAAAATTAAGTTTAAGTTCAATTATAAATAATTATTGATTTAATCTCTTTCAAAAATAGGTATCTTAGTTATTAAAAATTTTAAAAATAAAAATCATTCCTTATTTTTCAATAAATTTTAAAATCCTCTAAATTTATTTGTAATTGAAATAGTATTTGCTAAATACAATAACTAATAAAAAAATAAAAGTATTTAATATCTTTAAACATGAGATAATTAACTTCTAATCGAAAAGATCACTTATATTCATTAAGATTTTACAATTCAAAGATTAAACATTTAATTAATATATTTAGCATTTACCATTATAATGAATAAATGTAATGAAGAACTGAGGAATACAAAATATATAAAATAATAGATATTAGTTTTTAATTATAGAGTAAGTTATTTTAAATATAAATAAATACATTTCTTTTGGGATTTTATTATCTATTTTATGTCATGAGTTGTTTTTCAAATTAAGTTACCAGTTTTTATTAAAACAAAAAAGAATATTTCCAGTACTCTAGATCAATTTCTAGACTATTAAGAGACCCATTCTATCTATTAAAAAGATGAAATAGAAAAATATCTTTTGAGATAAAAAAATATTTTACTTCAAATGGAAAGACTACAATTTTATCTTTGGATTTGGAAATGTAAGATTCATCAATATGATCATAGTTTTTGTTTGCAAAATCTACAATTTGAAAAACAATATTTGATATATCACTTTCTACCTATTTCAAAATAATTGATTTTTAAATGCAATCAACCTATATAAAAGAAATTTACTCTTTGTATATTAATTGCTTCTTGATTCTTTTTTATTTCTAAAGAAATCAGCCACTTTTCAAACACTTTTGCTGGTTTTTTATCAAGAAAAGATAAATATTTTGTTTTTTCTTAATTCTTAAATGTCAGTTTTATTTATCCTAATAAATTGTTTTCTGGTTTGGATTTTATGTCTTTATCAATTTGTGCTATTAACTGTTTAATGGACTCATTTACTTATTCATCTCCACAATACATCTAGATATAATTCAAATTAGTTAATAAAATATGATCAAATGCTAATTATTTATACATAAGAGGTATTTGTAAGCTTTTGGCATTGTTTAAAATTGACAAAAACAGTTCCTAGTGCCCTGTGAAAGATGATAGTTTGCATAATACTGCTAACTACATCACTAACTAATTCTTAACTTATTGCCTTTATTTTTATAATCATGAAATATCTTAATTACTCTTTATATCTAAATCTTTTGTATTTTAAGAATAATTTTACTATTTTATTCAAAGTAAATGTAACAGGATCTAATTCCATCTTTAAAATTTAAGCAGAGTCTATTTTATTTTAATGTTAAATGCTTCTATTTATTTGCTTTATTGTAAATATTATTTTAATGAACCTAATCAATTTAAAATTTCTAAAATTTAATTTATAAAAAATACTGATAATTAATTAATTATTAAAAACATTGGTAATTCTTTGTTTAATCAAAAATGAATTATCTATTCCAAATAATAAAATTAATTAAAAGGACTCGATAATCTTACTATTATCTCTACTACTAAATGTTAGCTAAACTTTAAAATTCTAATTATTTTATTATCATAATTCAATTTATTTTTTAATTTAAATTTTTAGATCACAAAATTCGAAAAATTTGTTCTATTTTTAAAAATAATAATGGATTTTTTTTAAAATAGATTATGCATTTTTTTCTTAAAAACTAAATATATTGAATTACTTTAATTTTATTTTAAACCTTTTCAAGTAACTTTTAATTTTCCACATTAAATATATAAGTTTTATTTTTAAAGATTTATATTTCATTCAAAAAGTTGTATTGAGAATAGAGAGAGAAGAAATCTAAGGCAAACATTTCATTATTTAATTTAATGTCAGCTTTACTTGAAACAAATGATTATTATCTAAATTTAGGATCTATTTAGCCACTAAAGTAGATATATGACTACAAGATGAAATAAAGGCCTGTCAATCCTATAATAGAAAATGTTAAAATAGCTCCTACGGCTGTCCTTTTTCTCAACCTTTACTTTGGAGTTGAATTAAACTGACTCGGAAAATATATCTAAATCTTTTAAAACCTCAATTATTTAATTTTGTTTAAATAAATGATAAAATATTTGTTTTATTTATAAAAAATATCTTAATTGATTGTCTTCTTATTTGAAAATAGAAATTTTAATTTTAATAATATAGAACTAAGAATCAATGAAATTAAGATGAGTGAAACAAATTTAATTTTGTTTTAAAAAAGCTTATAAATTATTAGTATTTCTGATTAAGATGGTTTTGAATATAAGAATATTCTCATGCTTATTGCTCAATAATTCAAAGATGAATCCTGATATCAGTAATAATGTGACACAATATTTAACATATCTATTTTTTAAAAGATTTATCTAAAAGATTCAATAATACTTTTTTATTTTAACTTTTAATTAATTAACTACCAAA
>JH720306.1:94848-166027 GCA_000231825.2 Tetrahymena elliotti 4EA | reverse complement strand
ATTTCTGATTAGGATATACATGGTATGGTGTTGACTTTTAAAGAACAGGATTGAATGCATCTGTCAAAAGTATAATGTATGACCACGCATTTAACACTCTTGGGGTAACAAAGATTATTTTTAATTTATTTCAACTAAATTTTATTTTTTTTAAAGGTCAACAGAGTTGAATTTCATACAGATGCTAATAACACAGTTTCAAGAGCCTAAATTTAGCACTATGGAGCTTAATTAGAAGCTACTTTCAGAGAGAATTTGATAAGACATAATGGATAATTAAGAGATACAGTTAATTTTTCTATACTTTCCCATGAGTATGCCTAACAAAAAGCTAGACTACACATTGACTGACAATAAAAAATATTTAAGATAAATCAGCATTCTATAAAATTTATATTTATATTTAATGGTAAAGAAATCTTAAAATTTGATTCATAAATTAAAACTTTAGATTAAACAAATTATTATATTATTAAAAATTTGATTTTTTGTGGATCAAAATAAAAACATGTTTGATCTTAAATTTTAATATTTAGATAATAACAACTATTGCAAACAAGTACCTTGAAAAAATAAAAAAGATAATTGTATTAAATAGAAAACATAATGGGTACATTTGGATTTAAGATACTTTTGATTTTAACTCAAATATATTTGTTTAATGATCTTAAAGGATTATTTAAGTATTTAATCAATATACCTCATCTTTATTTTAATTAATAGATAAATAAAATTTTTGTAAATTCATGCTGAAACAGAAAGAAGATGATCTAAAAAAGATTTATTTCCATTTTAACCTTTTAACTGAACAAAAAATATTAATTAATTAAAAGAAAATATTTACTTCTCTCAATAATAGGTTACATTTTGAGAATGAAATTACTTTATTATTTTAACAAATTTATTAATTTAATTACGAAAAAATACTCATTAAATTAAACCAAACCAACAAAAAATTAATAAAAAAAGATTCAAATAATCATAATTTTATTTGGTTTCATATTTAAAAATTAATTGAAATCAATATTAAACATAATCAAATTTAAAAAGTTAAAGATTATTATTAAAAAAGTATAATGAGTTATTTTTTGCTTATTTTATGCTTATAAAAGTATCAAGAATAAAAGGCATTATTAATAATTAAAGATTAAAATAAAACCTTTCCTAGTAATAAATTTAGAAAACACACTTTACACATACATACATACACATCCTATTTATTTTAAATTTTTTACTCTTATAACTTTAGTTTATTTGTATTAATTTACAATTTTTTGGGGTTAATTACTTATTTATTTTTACTGCTTATTATTCAACTTCAATTATCGTCTTCTTAGAGCATATGGTTTGTTTTTAAGTATTCTATATGTTCTTATGAGAGCTGAATTGGTTTTCCTTCATCATCAAGTATATAATTTCCTTTATCATCTATTAAATATCCTTTATCATCAAGTTCATAAACTACTTCTTCTTCTTCCTCTTCCTCATTATTGTCTTCTTCTTTAAAACGTCTAGACTTATTTTTCTAATATAAATGTTTAAATATTTAAATGATTAATAAAATATTAATTACATCTGCACTCATTTTAATTTATTGCTAATTTTTTTTAATATCATTTTCTTACTGCTTAATTTACTATTCATTCATGTTTTCAGTTGGGTATCTCTCATATTCCTAATGAACTATTTTATGATAAAAATTTAATTTATAATAAAAATAAGCTTAAAGTTTACTTGGATTTTTATCTAAATTATCTGGTTGTATTTCATTTCTCTATGAAAGATATTCTTAAACTTCTTTATTGAAATCTTCATATTTTTATAAATAATCATCATATTTAGTTGAAACCTAGCTTTCCTTCCCATTTATAATTTAGTTGTAATTATCGCTTTATAAGTTGCTTTAATTGCTTTGAGGAGGATTCTTTTTCATAGGAGACACACTAGGCTTTTGTTAGATTTAACTCAAAATTTTATTGTTTTATTGTTATTCCATGTTAATTTTTTAATTAAATTATTGAATGTTCTCATCCAAAGTGTTTTAGAAAGTAGACATTTGAGTCAGAAGTATTTACATTTCTTTATTTAAATTTTCAACTTTTTCTTCCATATTTTAGTGGCTTAATGAAAGATCTTTTTAAACCTTAGAGTTATTTTTGCTCATATTATCTTCAAACATATTTAAATCCTTAACTAATTTTTCAAATCTTTCTTCACTTTACTGTTTTAATTCAAAGACATTAGAATCATGAGACTTCAATTCTTATTATAAATTCTCATATTATTCATTTAGTTGGTTTATCTGTTCTTCAAATTATTATATCATATATTCTTATTATTTAACTTAATTTTCAATTGATGCAGAATTCTCAAATTTATCTTTCAATTTCTAGTTGTAGTCTCTTAATTTTGCTTCAACATATTACTCAAATTTTCTAATTCTTCCCTCAAATTCCATAGCACTCTTTTCAATCTATTATAAAAATTGTTAATATTTTTTCATTTCATTATTCATTAAAATTTAATAATTATTCCAAAATTCATTTGATTAATTAATTGAGTAAATCACTAAAAAAACTTTTAAAATAAATTATCTCAAATTTGAGCAATATTATTTGATTAATTCAATAAATAAAATCCATAGTTGTTAATTAATTAACTCTCAAAATAAAAAAGAAATAATCAGCTCAGAGAAGATTAAAATTAAACTTTTTGAGTAATGCATTTATTATCCTTCAATTTGAATTAATATTCTCTATTGAAATATTTTAAATAAGCAAATAAATTCTTTATCTTATCTTCATTATAAAGAGTTGTATTGAAATAATTATTATTGGTTTTAAATTGTTGGCTTTTGATGGGTTAAATAAATAACAATAAAGTTACTTCTTGAGAGTTTTCTTCCATTAAACGCTTTAAGTTTTCAACTTCGAGACCAATTTTGTTAAAGATTTCGTTTTCTTTGATGTTTTTATATCCTTGTATAACTTCTGATAGCTGAGATTTGTCTAGTTTACTATCTATTTAGGCTTTTACGTGCATCAATTGACTCTCATATCTTTTAACACACTCATCGAACTTTTAGTATATTTCATTTTGCATAAATTCAGCTTTAGGGATAGCTTTTTCTTTCTTAAAGTTTTCAAGACTTTATTCTATGTTACTTATCTTTAAAATAGAAATTAAACTAAGTTTTTTTAGTTTTGCATTTAAATAATATAAATACTTTTGTGTTCATTTGATCAAATACTAGATTCAGCTTTTTCTCCCATTGATGCTTAACATCTGATATATTTTAATAAATTATTTCATCCTCTTCTTGTGCTTTAGTTTGAATGGCATTTCCTATAGAATTCATTTAATCAGCTATTTCTTTGACTAGCTAGTCCTTCAAATTGTCCAAAACCATTCTTATTTCATTTTAACTGGCTTCAATATTCTCAATCTTATCTTCATATAAGTTTCTAATTGTTTATTAGACTTCTCTTTCTAAGAACTCTTAATTTATATTTAAGTCTTAGTTTTGAGGTAAACTTCTAATTTCATCAATCTTCATATTTATATTTTCCATTTTCTACTAGACTTAGTTGATATCTAATTTATTACTTCCAACTTGTCTCTTCAAGTTCTCAATAGCACTAAATTAAAGAAAACAATTATTATTTAATGATATGAAAAATATTTTATTAATTACTTGGTGCTTATTTGATTTTTTTAGATTGTTTCTTATACAACATTTTAAAAATTTCTCATTAATTCAACTTTGAATTCATCTAATTATTCTGTAACATAATTTTTAAGTTGTTCAGGAGTAAATCTAGAGCTTGAGGGATTAGAATTTTATTATACATAGTGCTAGTTGCTAGGTGAAACAGGGACTCTTTGAGAGTTATACTATTGTTGTTGACTTGTGTTGTGATTGCTGTAAAATTCTTTAGAATAACTTGATCCTTAAGTATTCTAATTTTATTGTTAGTAAATAGGAGGAGGATAGTTTTAACTGGATGGCTTGTTGCTTTGATAATTTGGTAGAGTTTACACAGACTAATAAGAAGGGGTATTATTTTCTTTATTTTCAGTGGAAGCATTTCTAGCTCCATGCATATATTAAGGAGTTGGTATATTATATTGTCCTCTTTCAATTATTTATCTATTTGAAGAAAATGAATCAGGATTAATTGCATTTCTGTTTTAGGTAAAAGAGTTATTATTCTAAGAAGTATTGGGATTGGAGATTCTATGAGGTGGCTACTATTGTGCTTTTATTTTAAATAATTTAATTATAAATCTAAAATTATTTTTGGTGCAGTTCTCTATTTAAATAAATATGAAATGCATTTAAAAATAATATACAAATCATTTGTTGAATAGATTGCTGAGATTTGCTTGGCTAAACTGAATATTGTCCTGTTGGAGTAAAGCTTCTATGGTGGCTCTACTATTAAGAAGAATGCTAATTATTCTAGTGTGTATGCATTTTTTTATGAAGTAAGGATTAATTATTAATAATATTTGTGATAATAATTTAAATTTTAGAGGCGCTATATTTTTTATATTATAAAATTATATGAAATAAACAAAATTCAAATTAATGCTTAATAATTGATGTTTAATTTGAAATTAAGAAAGCAAGCCTAAAAATAAAAAAAACAAAGATTTATTTCAAATTTAAGAAAATGCAGATAGATTTCAAATCATTAATCTGCAAAATTCACAAAAATTAAAGATAAACAATCAGTATTTCTATTTAATATAAAATTTTCATTGAAGTAATTCATTTTTATTTTAGATTTCTATTTTTTAAATATTATTTTAAAAATTCAATCATAAAATTAACTCCAAAAAGTATCTATAATGTCTCTAAAGATTTAGATATTTTTATTTTATTTCAATAATTAAGAGTTTATAAAATAATTAAAATTGATATAAAGAGTGGATATTATTAATAAAATAATTAAAAACTATAAAGAATATGAAGGATGGAAATTATTATCATCTAATTAAAATAAAGAAATCTAAATACAAATGGTAATTATGTAAAATTAAAATTTTAAAGGGTAAAATATATTTTAATTATGATAATATTAGGAGATTTAAATTATTTAAAATATTTGAATAATTAAAGATTTAATATATTTTAAAACCTAAATCAATCTAAAAATAAAAAATAATTTAATTATTAACTTCTACCAAAATTGAATATGTAAAAAAAGTTTATAAAAATAATATATTTGATTGAAATTTTTTAATTAATGAATTAATTGATCTAAGTAAATATAATAGGAAAGAAATAGAAAAATTCGATTATTTATTTAAGAAGAAAATTAATATTGAAATAAAAATTTTCTATTGAATTTAAATATTTTGAAGTTAGTTTTAAGAAAATGGTTTATTCATCTTTAGAATTCGAGAAATATTTAACGCATTCATGTAAACCTGGCGAATGTTGATAAAAAATAATTTAAACGCTTATTTTAGTTGCTGCGTTAAGAGTTAATAAAAATATATTCAGTTTAAAAAGATGCAATTCAACTCTTTTTTATAATTAGAGCCTAAGTTAATTGACCAGCCTAATTCTAAATTGTAAGCAAAAAATCTTAACTTGCTTGAATTATTAATTAATTAATTATTTCTGTTTTCAAATTTAAATTTTACTAAAATTATATTTAAACATACAAAATATAACGTATACTTTCTTTTAATTGACATAGAATAAATAATAAATTGATGGAAACTTCTTTATCTGGATTGTATTTTAGAAAGAATAAAAATTTTAAAAATAATTAAATTTTTTCAAAGAAAAATAAATAGTTTCTTTACACATTAGCTTTTACAAAAATTTAAAGGAATACTATTAATAAAACTTGAAAAAAGGTTTTTTAGTGTATTGGTTTTTGATATAATTTATTATTGAAGTGTGTTTGTTTGTTTTATTAATTTTGTCTATTACTAATTAATAAAAATACGATGATATTTAATTAAGCTGGATGCTATTTAAAAAGCTTTATTTTAACTTTATCTTATATTGAATTTCTCATCAATATTCTTAAAATGTTTATTTTTAATGCATTTTCATATTTAATTTGATTTATACTATGTATAGGATTATTATTTATGTTTAGTTTTTTCCAATAGCCACTAAAAATTGATAATTAAAGAAGTTAAAATTTTTATTAACGCCTTTGAGTTTGGAAGATAATTTAGTTTACTAATACTTTAATTTGATTTCTTTGACTCTTCTTGATTAATTAATAACAAGATATTTTAATAAACCAAGCTTTGTAAATTTAAAGACAATTTCTAAAGCTAGTTTAACACAAATTACATAGAAGAAATTATTTTAAATGGAATGAAGCAATAAGTAATCAGAGATATAAGTATGAAGAAATAAGAAAAGAACAATAATTTAATAATTGAAAATATTTTTTATTTATTAAAAATGGGTTGGTCAGTTTTATTTATAGTTAATTTTAATAAGTTGTTATTATGAGTATTCGTTATATAAGCTACTAAAAGAGCTGGTTTCAGAATAGAAGCTAATCGATTTTGAGTCTTAATTTTATTATTGGTTGCTGCTGCTGATGTTATTTTGTGAATCTATTAATCTCTTCTTAACAAGTCTTTCTATTATATCAGAATCAACTTCTAATAATCTTTATGACTATTACCATGTTTTTTAGTCAGGATAGTATTTTTATATAAAAATTTAAGAAGCTGAGGAGTAGTCAGATTATTAATTTTAAAATCTTAGTTTTTTATTTATTTCTGAAACTTGACTAGTAAGGATTGTTTCATTTGGGTAGTATTGAATTTCGAGATAGAATTCATCATTTAAATTTATAGTTTCGCACTCTGTTTAGCTGTAGATAGCTCCTACAGAAGAGATGTTAAAGACATATTTGTTTTAAAAAGAAGAGGAATCATTATTTTATTGATTATTGTTATAGGATTGGTCGAGAAGTCTAAAGTTGATTTCAAAAAAATTTTTTTAATAAAATCTATCAACGAAGGGAGAAGCTCCGAATCTAAGATGGACATACTAGTAGAAATCAGCAGACATCTTCAAGGAACTCAAAGCAGAGTTAGAAATGCCATGTTTCAAAAAAATTTTTTAATTATCCTCAGTCATGTAGTAAAGATTAAACTTAAATGGTTTATTAGCTCTCTAATTAAGGTGTTATTCTGCATTTAAAAAGACTTCATTCTATATCTTCTCAGATTCACGAGATAATTCATTTTACATTTCAAAACTATTTGTGTTAACTGATTTATTTATATCATTTATAAGTCTGTAATACAGTTAGCGAGCTTTATTGACCTTAGTTGCACAAACTTCTTAAAGTTATTCACAAATGAATAAATTAGAAAAATGTTTATTTCTGTTTGAATTTTATAGATGCAATTCAACAAAATTCTTTTTTTTTTTAGAGGAGATAACACTCAAGAATTGGTTATTGGGGTGGGTTTATGGTTTATAAGTTTGCTTGTAAAATTGGAAATAACCTAAGTCAATAATGGATTCATCTCTTAGGGTTATCTTTTATTACTATAATGATGCTATTGTATTTTTAGATTATACTTTAATGTCTGATATATCAGCAGTGGTGATTTGGCTAAAAGTGTTGTAGCTTGTTGTGATGGTTGTAGTATCCATTTGAAAAAAATTTTTAAACTTTAAATGAGTTTTGTTTAATTGTATTTAAGCTTATAGTGAAATTTTTATTTTATTTAAAATTATATAAAATTTTGATGGTAATGTTCAGAATTTGATTGTATTTTAGTTACAAATAAAGAAATAAGCGTTATTAGTTAATTAAGTAATTATATCATTCAAGAATCTATCTGCTTAGTATTTAATCAATCTTTTTGTAAGAAAAACAAAAATTAACCTAATAGAGTATGATGTCAAAAAAATTTAAATTTTACATTTTTTATAAATACATACACTAATATTTTATTTTTTTAAGCTAATTTACTTTTATATTAATCTATTTCATCATAAAATTTTTAATCTCTATACATTTTGTTTTAATTGTTATTTTTATGATCATTTAAAATGATTCTTTTGTAAATTGAATAATATATATAGTAAGTTTTTTTTGTGATTCGTATTATAATAAAGCTTCTTTTATTGTCGGAATTAATGAATACTCGAAACAAAGAAGGCTCCTCATAATTCAATAATTTAAGTAACGCACCGCACATACATATTAGGAAAAATAGATGATTTTAAAATCGTAAGTAGATAAATTAATTTGGTCAAAGTCAAATAATATAGAAAAAAATTTTAATTTCCTTGTCGGAACTATAACTTTTTTTATTAATAATTATTGACTGAAATTTGATATTTTCTTAGTAAGATTGAAATAATATTTGCTTCTATGAAGTATTTAGATATTTTAAAATTGACCTAACAAAAATTAAATTATTTTAAACTAAAATTTACACTAAAAATAAAAAAATTCTATTAATCTCTTTGTAAAAAATTTGTGAGAAAAAAATATTTAAAGTTAATGAGCGTAAATTTTTTAAATATTTAAATTTTTTTCAACAAAACTGAATTTAGAACTCTGTTTTTTTAAAAAGATTTCGTTTGAATGATAAAAATAAATTTTGTCTATTCATAATCTTAAAGAGATCTTTAAATTTTAAGGTAATTTGAAAAGACAATAAATAAACCTACTTTTTTGTAAGTTGAATATTATAATCAATATAAGCTTTCTATTCTTTTGTTAATTAATTTGCCTCTAATATATTTAAAAAAGAATATTGATTAAATATAGAAAAGAAAACCTTTTTGGAAATGAAAACACTTATTGTTGAAAAAAAGTGAAATGTTTTTTGTTTACCTAAAAAATCCAAAAATAGAATGAAATTTTAGAGTTTTATATCAATAAATTTTAATTTGAATTTAAAGTGAATAAACAAAACACTTTTTACTTATTCTGATTAATTTGAACTTTATACAAAGAGAATGTAAATTTTTATTTCAGATTTGTAATTGAATAGGAAAAATATTTATTGTTATAAAAATGCTTCATTTTCATTCATAACAAGAAAATTTCCAGCTTCCATTTAAAAAAATTTTTTCTAACTATAAATAAAACACTCTTTTAATTCTTTTTTTAAATTATTTTCATTCATTAAAAATTAAAAAAAAAATCCCATAGGTTTTTTGATAAATGTAAAATGGCGTTAGGGTAATATTGGTAAATGAATGAACACTCTTTAAAGATCAGAAAATTATGGACGTTTAATTTGTTAAAAAAGATTTACCCAAAACTATTTTTTAGATATAGAAATGATAGCAGTCTATTGGTAAAAATAAATGTGATGCTTAAATTAAACTAATAATTATTTTTAATGCTGATGTTTATGTTAATGTGAAAGAAATTTAAGGATTTTAAATGAGTAATTTAACTAAATAGAAAAATTAAGCATTATTGTTTAGTTAATCATTTCTTATATTTTCCATTGGTCAATCAACATTAATCACTAATTAATTTATTAATTCTTTCTTATATCATTAATAATTAAAAAAGATTTTTGTAATAGATTCACATTTTGATCGAATTATTTATTTAGCCATGAGTAATTAAATAGCTTAACAAGATTAAGGTGGCTAGGATATTTAGAAGAGTTAGATTTATTACTCACCATATCCTAGAAAGAGTCTCTCTTTAAAAAAAAATAGCTTTGTGAATGGTTCTTACCTCAAAAATATGAATTAGTCTGCCATCTAATTTACCCCTACTAGCCTTGCTTAAGACAACTAATAGATAGACAAAGATTAGGAAAAGAGTTCTATTTTTAAGAGATCAATGACAGAAAAGGTATTTGAAGAGGCTATTTAAGATTTAAATGATGCAGTCCGCTAGCATCAAAGTGTAATTAGATAGCAATCTCTTGTTAATCATAGCACAAGCTTTGTTTCTATGAGTGAATAAGATAGAATCTAGCTTAGGAAAAACAGAATTTAATATATGACTCAAGGATTACTAATTCAGCAATATTCAAGAACAGAACCTTTAATAATAAAAATTTACCCAATTAAGTCTAATTAGCTTCCATTTTTACTAGAAATTAAGGAAGTAATTTCTAAATTTTTTGCTTATTTTTTAAAACTCTATTAATAGCTAATTTTTTGAGTACTTTTTTTAGACGATTTAAAACATTTTTTAACACATATTATTAAGAAAAGCATCTTCATTTCTCAACAAATCAGGCTTTTTATTTTTTATTCTAAAATTCATCTATATTTTATGCTAAAAAAATTCATTTTAAATATTTTTAAATATGCTAGATCCATGATAACAGGAAATTCTAAGAAGATTAAGAGGTGTTTTTGACATATGATCATATAAGCAATTATTATTATAATATGAAGATATATATAGTTGAGAAAGGTTCTGATGATGCTATTTTATATGCTATTGATAATTCTTTCTATTTGTTTGATGTAAGTAATGATCAGAATAAAGACCTTTAATTAAAAGTATTCTGTTTAGAAAATGTCGAAAGGAATCAACTAAATATTTTTGTATTACAAAAAACTAGTCCTATTGCTAATAGTGATAGTGATGGTAGTGCTAGCAACAGTGAAGATGAAGATTAAAATAAAATCAATTCCACTTTAAAATAATAATAAAATAAAAAAAGTTTAAATCAGCAACAAGATAACTAACCAGAATAAAATGAAAATAATAAGAGCCATTCAGGAAAGAAAAAAAAACTTAATATGAGCTATACAAGGATTCAAGAAGAAAAAATAATAAAAACAGTAAAGAAATATGTAAAAATTGCGAGAGCTTATTCTTTTCTAGGATAACCAGAAATGGCAATTAATTACTATAATAGAATCTTCAATAATAAAAATATAAACAAATTTAATGTAAGTGAAGTGGATGCTTTAGAAGAACTTATATTCTTCTTAGAAGATATGGAGAAAGAAAATGAGGCTATAAAAAAAGCAGATAGACTGCTTGAAATATATCAAAAACTTGGAAATTTAGAAAAGCTTAAATAAATAATATTTTTCAAAGGTAATTTATCTATTAAAATGGGAGATTTCAAAGCAGCAGAAAGGGAATATTGTAAATTGCTTGAGTATTTAAATTTAGAGGATGGGGATGAAATATCTTATTTTACAGGAATTACTTATGGTAAATTAGCAGATATATAGTACATATTAGCTAATTATGAAAAGTGTTTAGAGTTATTAAACGACAAATATAATACTTTGAAGGATATTTACAAATAGTAAGACTTGCCTTAGATATAAGAAATTTATGATGATGAAGATGAGTATTAGCAGTTTGAGAGGAATAGCTATGAATCTTAAAAGTAATTCAATGATTCTACAAATAATTAAACTCAGTAATAGTCTGAAGATAGAGAAGGTTATAATGAGTAAGAATAAAAACGCTTTTAAATTATTGAAAAAAACTTTCTTTAGATCAAAGAATAGGAGAAAAATAACTAGTTGGATGAAGAATATGAAATAGAGTATCTAGATAATGATACAAAAAAAGAGTAAAATTAAGAAGAAGAAACTTAAAATAGATACAAGAGATAGTTTGAAGATTATATTGAAGAAGATGGCTCTATATCATAAAGCTAAGAGTATGATTTATAATATACAGATATTAAGAAAATTGTACAATAAAAAATGCTATAGTCAGGTGATATTGAGTAGTCACCTATGCTCAAGAATACCTTCAAATTATAATCAAATATATAAAATTCTCAAACAGTTGTCTATCATTCTTGCTAGCAGTCTATGATGAATACAGAAATCCTCTCCTTCCACTAAAAAATTCTTAAAGAGCTATGGGATTGTTCTTTGTAAATGGCTGATGTGTATTTCCAATAAGAAGATATTTAATTTAGCATAAACTATTATAACAAAAGTTTGGAATATGCAGAAAAATTATTCGGCAAAGATTCGCTTTAAGTTGCCTAGTTGCATGAAAGCATAGGACTTGTTTGTTTAGAAAATATGGATTTTGATGAGAGTTTAGAAGCATTCTAGAAATCTTTAGCAATTAAATAAAAGATTTGCTGCTAAAATCATCCTTAACTTGCATTTTGCTATTCTTATTTAGGATGTCTCTATGCAAAATTTCATATGTATAAATAAGCCAAAGAAGAATATTTAAAATCTCTGAGTATCTATTAGCAAAAGTACTAAGACTTCAAAAAAGAATTGTCAGAAACATACAATAATATTGCCAATATACATCTGAATGAAGCAGAAATAGAATTAGCTTGCTAATCCTATGAAAAAGCTTTAGAAATATTTAATTACATCTAATATGAAATCCCTGTGTTACACTTTGCTTAAATATATGAAAACCTAGGAATTGCATATTATTAACTAGGGCAATTTAATAAATCTAAATAGTACTTTGAATATTCAGAAAATAAATTTTTAAGTATATATGATGAGAATCATCATTCTGTTGCAAGAATTAAGAATTGGTAGAAAACTAATCTTGACAGAATGGAAAGCAGTAAAATATAATCTTCTTGAAAAAAAAAATTTCACCTTTATATTCAAAGAGTTTTACTTAATTAATCATAAATATTTAAAGCAATCAGAACCTTCTTTACAGTTATAAAATTAAAGAAAATATTATTATAGGGTTTTAACATGTTTGGTTAAAATACATAAATAAAAGTAAAATAATCTAATTTTTTGTAATTATTCTCCAATAAAATAAAATTAAATACATCTATTTCATAAGATATTATTTCTATTTCAAGTATTTTATAATTTAAATAGTTTATTCAGTTCAAAATTTATTTCAGTTTAGCAAATATACAGACAAAGATGTCAATCAATCAATCAATTAAATTTGAATTTTTTTAAATTTACAACTAAAATTAAAAAAGAATTTGTACATTTAGTTAAATTATAACCTAAAGTTTCATTTATTATAAGTTCAAAAATAAATTATTATTTAACAATAAATAAAAAATTATGGGTCATTTTAGTTAAGATTTGTTATCACTCATTTTTAGTATACATGCTTCAAATTCAAAACATATCTAAAACTCTGTTGCAAATATTTTAAAAACTATGTTAAATTATTTGATTTACTAAAAATAAAAAAAATTTAACATTTCAGGGATAATTCAAATTAATTTCATTTTTTTTTTTGGATAAATCTAAATACTATCAATTATTGATTATTTGAATTTTCCAACAAATTAAAATAATAAATTAATTTATTATTTATTTTTATTTTTTAAGTTTTTAATTTGAATATTTAAAGATGAGTTTCTTTACATTTTAATCAATTTTTTATTTTATATGAAAAATTTTTAAAAAAAAGTCATTTACAAAACGAGCTGAATATTGATATTATTTTTCAGTAACTATTTAAATATCATTAAATAGAGCTGAATATTGATATTATTTTTCAATAACTATTTAAATATCATTAAATAGATAATTGCTTGATTAAAGATTGTTTTTGGTTAGAAAAAAATTAAATCATAAAATCTATTGAAATTGAAATTGAATTTTTTTTAATTTAGAAGATTTAAAATCATAGTTTTTATTTACTACTAGATTATTTTTTTGAGTTTCTCAGAAAAAACTAGATATAAAATTATTTTATAATGAGTAAAAAAACTTAAAATTTATTTTAAAAAATCTAGAAATTCGCAGAATTTAAGATTAGAAAATCTTTAGTTTTAAAAAATTTCTAAGGTGAAAGAAGAATTCAGGCTTAAATTTACTGCTCTTAAGATATAAAAAAAGAAACAAGCATGTCGAATTTCGGATTAATTTCTAATAATAAATACATGTATTTTAAAATAATTTTCAAGCTAAATTTTATGTTTTTCTTAAATTCAAAAAAAAATGTGAAATAATTAAATATAGAGATTTTGTGTTATTAATTTGTAGGTTTTTATAAATAAGAATGTCAAATTATGAAAGAATATTTTTGTAAGACTTTGTTACATTAATCTTATCAAATGATAATTTATTACAAATATTTATAAACAAAAGATTTGATATTTTATGGATTTTTTTTGGCGTTAAAGTTGTGATTAGAGGTTTGTTTTAATCACCATACGATTTTTAGGAGATACACTTCTAATATAGTATTGAAAATAGAGGGTTTCTTTGTTTTAATAATAATAATTTAAGCAATAGCAAACGAATAAAAAGTTTGATTTTGGTATATTTAATATTGAAATATTTGTTATCAAATAAAAATTAGAAATTTGCTCATAATTTAAATATAGTAATCTAAATAGTAGTAAAGTTGAACATTTAATTATAAATAGATAGCAAATAATTTAACAAGATAAAAATGATTTTTGCACTTATATTCTTTAAAATTCTATTTCTCTTCTAGATAGCTAAGATAGGTATTCTATTTGAATTTATTATTCATTTTGATCATCAATACATATCTAACATTAAAATGTTGAAATATTAATTTCATAGATCACCAATTAGCTTCAAAAAAAATATTTTTTAGAGTTTAGAAAATTTATATTTTTAAAATGTTAGTGAATGCTTAGCAGTGGTCTTTAGTTAAATCCTTTTGTATGGCTTCTACTGATGGAACAGGTTGCGATATGACTGATTCACCTTTTTAGGCAAATCCAGATTTTTCACCATCTTAATGCGGAGCTAATTATATATTAGAAAGCAATGGGGCTAATAAATTATTATAAGGAATAATAGATATTAAGGATAATGGAGGCAATTTGATGACTCATTTTTAAATTAGAGTTAACTTTAATTACTTTTAAATAGATGCGTAAATAGAAAATATTTTGATCTTTTAAGATCTTTAAACATTAGTATTAAAAAATAATTGTTCTACATAGTTTATTTTAATTTCAATTAGTGGCTGGAAAGGAGGATTCATATTAGTTTAATTGGACACAACATAATATCAAACATTACATTTTAATTCATTGACTGGTGGTAGTTTTATTTGCAAGAACTCTATACAAAGAGATTATCAAGGATTTTTTACAGTTGATATAAATCATACCGATCCTACTTTATAATTAACTATTAATGATCAAATGGTATTCCCTTCTGGATTCACTGGAATTTGGGGTATTTCAAAGTATTTCAAAAATATATAAAATGTTTGCAATTTAGTCACTAATCCTTTCATTTTAAATAACAGCTTAGAAATTTATGCTTACACTTGCAGTCCTTTCTGCGCTCAATGTCTAACAGCAACAAGTAAGAATTACTTTGTGGATCTAATTTAATCTATTCAATCAATCATAAAATTATTAAAATTTAATTATCCTTTCTTTTTATTTCAGATACACTTAACTTACATTATAAATTTTAAAATATTTAACTAATTCAAATTCATATTTAATTTTTGCTTTTTTTTTTAAAAGCTTGCTAATCTTGCTTGCCAAACATGCAATTAAATCCTAAAGGAATATGTATTTGTAACAATGACTACTTTTTTGATAATACACAGAATAAATGTGCCTAGTGTGATCCAACATGCGCAACATGTGTTGATAAATCTAATAAATGCCTAACTTGTCCTATTGGCTTGTTTTTTTGGCAAAATACTTGCATCAATGCTTGTGCTACTAATTAATATTCAGAAGGCAATACATGTTATAATTGTGACTCAACATGTGAAATGTGTACAGGTCCTTCTCCATCATAATGCACAAAATGTTCTGGTGGATCTTTTTTAGAAAGTGGCAGTTGTGTAATTAATTGTAGTTAATACTTTTATCCTGATCCAGTACAAAGCTTATGTTCGCCATGCTTTAGTAATATTTCGAATGACACTAATCCTTAAGTAAGATTCTAATTTTGATTTGTCTTTTTTAAAAAAATTTTAATCTAAAGAGATGTTTTAGTTGTGTTGGTAATTAATCTAATGATTGCACTTCTTGTGCAAATGCAACCTTTTTACAAAAAGCTGATTTTTTAAATGATGTTAAAGGAACTTGCTAAAATTAATGTAATGCTGCATTTTATTAAAGATAATCTGATAACACTTGCTAACCTTGTGATCCTTCTTGCACTTTATGCAAAGATGTAAAATAATAATGATTTATTGCCTAATAAATTTATTAATTAGATAATATATAAAATCAAAGAATTCTTTGAATTGTTAAAGCTGCTCACCTACTTGGTTTTTAAAAGGAAATACTTGTGTTACAAATTGTGGTAACCCATACTATTAATATAATGGATTATGTGTTTAATGTGATTTTAAGTGTAAACAATGCATCCACAATGGTGTATCAGAGTTTTGCCAATTTTGTTATGATGGTTACGTAAGAAATGCTGATGGAACAGTAATTTTTAAATGAAATATAAAGTTTCTTGATATAATTATTTAATAAATAAATAGTGTTAAAGTAAATGCCAACCTCATTAATATCCAAATGTAAATGGTGTATGTTAAAACTGTGATCCTTCTTGTGATGAATGTAGCGGCCCATCAGCAAGTGAGTGTACTAAATGTACTGGAAGTACTTATCTAGAAGATAATAAATGTAAAGGAGCTTGTGATAACTTCAACCATTGGCCAAATCCTGCTAATAATATTTGCGATAAATGTGATTCAACTTGCAGAAGCTGTAATGGAGGATCAGATAATAATTGCTTAACTTGTGATGGCTCTTCAGGAAATGATAGATTTTTGTTAACATCTCCTGGTGTTTCTAAGTGCTCTTTAACTTGCCCACATTTTTCTATGTACAAAGATAAAACTCCGTAAAATATCATAAGATAATACAATTAAAAATGAATATTGAATTATTAATATTAGGAATAATTATTAATGCAAAAATTGTGATTCCTCTTGCCTAGCTTGTGGATAATATAATCCTCTAGTTTGTACAGCCTGCTTTTGTAGCCCCACATTAAATAAAACAAATGATTGGTGTGAATTGAATTAAAATTAAGCTAAAGATTTTTTCCACAACAATTAATGTCTACCAGTGTGTCCTATAGAGAATAGTGTTTAACTCTTTGGTGATAGATAAACTATGACTTGTAATCCAACATGCAAGCCTGGTTATTTTGCAAATCCAGTAAATTTTGAATGCACAAAATGTGATACTCATTGTGCTCTTTGTACTGGACCAAATTCATAAACAGATTGTTAATCTTGTGCACCAGGATTTTTTAAAAGTACATCAGTTGATGGATGTTTTACATTTTGCTCTTCCACTGAGTATAAAGATACTACAACTAATTCTTGTAAGCCTTGCAATACATGTAAACAACTTTTAATATTTTCAAATTAAATCAATACTTTATTTTTTAATAGCTTGTGATCAATGCACTGGGCCTAGTTCAAATGAATGCTTCTCCTGCAAAACTAATGATTATCAATTAAATACAAGATGTTATTAATAATGTCCTAAGCCATATTGGGGAAGATTAGTAGATAATGTACGAACTTGTTTAAGTAGTTGCTATCCTGGAGAATACGGAGATATCTATGATCCTTAAAGGTAAAAATAAATATTAAGCTGTAAAGATAAATGAAATTATTTAAAAATATATTCAAAAGGAACTGCAAGCCTTGTAATAGTTAATGTTAATCGTGTTATGGAGGGTAAAATAGTTAATGTTTTTCTTGTAGTAGCTCTTATTTTTTGTTATTTACTACTTGCGACTAATGTCCTATTAGTTACTATGGAGAAAATAGCAGTAGATAGTGTGTTCTATGCCATCAAACGTAAATTGATAATATTTTCTATTAATATTTCAATCTTTTTTTTTTTATTAGTTGCTAAAGTTGCAAAGGCTAATCTGATAAGGATTGTACTTCCTGCTAAATAGGAAGATTCCTTTTGAATAATATATGTTATGCTTAATGTCCAAATGGAACATATTCTGACTCAATTTCTTAATCTTGTGTGACTAAATGTCCAAAAACAAATTAGTATTAAGATACTATAGATAACACTTGTAGTTATTGCCATCCAAACTGTTTGACCTGTAATGGTCCAAGTAAAATTTTTGAAATTATAAATAATATTTAATTGAATATTTAAAAGCATTAAACTAATGCTTAACATGTACATCTGGATTTTTTAAAAATGGAAGTTCATGTCTTTCTCTGTGCCCTTCTGGTTTTTTTCAAGACACTGTTAATTATGTTTGTCTTAAATGCAATCCAGAATGTGAGACATGTTATGGGCCAAACAATAATTAGTGCTAATCTTGTAAACTTCCAAGAATATTCTATTTAAATTAATGTGTTTCATAATGTCCAAATGGCTTTTTCATGCATCCAACCTCTAACAGCTGCGTAACTGTATGTCCCACTACATATTATGCTGATAGTAATTCAGCCTAATGCCTTCCATGTCATAATGTATAAAATTTTATTCTTGTAATACATTTCTTAATTCATTCATTTATAAAAAAGTTTTGTAGTACTTGTTTTGGAGGTGGAAATACTAAATGTAATACTTGCAAGACACCTTATCTTTACAATAATAATGTTTGCTCTGAATCATGTCTTCCAGGTATAATACATTCTTTTAAAGAAATAATTAATTATTTAATGTATTTATTTTACTTCTGTTTATCCCACATAAAATATTTCTAAAAATTTTTTACATATTTGAAAGATAAAAATTTCCTCAATTAAAGATATTTTAATGTTTGAAATAATTAGAAATTATAGTAAATGAATAAAACATTTAAATAAATTTTAGGTTCTTATCCAAATGGATAGGGTAGTTGTAGTAACTGTGATAAAGCATGCTCAACTTGCTTTGGACCAACGAGTTAGAGTTGTATTACATGTAAAAGTGGGTTTTTTAAATCAGGGGATACTTTTTGTGTCTCAGAATGTAATGATGGATTTGTAATAGATTAAAGTTTATAAAAATGTGTGACATGCCCTAGCTCTACTTACTATGATTAGAAAGAATGCAAAAGTATATAATTTTTATATTTAATTATTAATCAATTATTTCTTTCATACAAAAGAATGCCATTATAGTTGCTTAACCTGTACTGGATCTGGAGAAAATCAATGTATTAAATGCATTGAATCTAGGTAAATTAATATATTATAAAAAATAAAAAAAATTTTTTATTACTTTATAAAGAGGTGCTGATAATTCTTAAAATCCTATAAATGGTATTTGTGAATGTGCACCAGGATATTTAGAAGTAAATTAAGTTACATGTTAAAGCAGTAGTGGGACATCAGCTAAGACAACAGCTATGACTTCTTAGGTGGCATTTTATATTGCTGAAGGAATAGGTATGGTGAATTACCTGACTGGATTAGGACCTTTTTATTTCTTTAATCTTATGGATTTTTGCTAGTTTGTAAGCTATTTCCAATACATAAACATAAAATATCCTCTTAATGTGAAAGATTTATTTGAAAAGTTGTATCTGTCTCACTTCACCTCAATTTTAGAACAAAACTAACAAGTAATTTCTATTTCTTTTATATTTTGTAAATAAAATGTATTAAAAAAGGTTACTGCAGATAAAAGATTACTAAGTTCTTCAATAGTTGACTTTGATAATCCTTAACTAAAATTTAGTGCAAACAACAGGGTTTACCCTTTAAGAGATGTTTTTCTTCCATTAATTCTTTTAAATTTTTGTGCTTGGATATTTATGGGTTTTATAGCTTTTCTTGGGTAATACCTTAAAACAAATAACAATAAGAGATTCCTCATAGAAAAAATTAAAAGTTATACTAATAATTCTCTAGGATTATAGATATTTATTAGAACATTCTTAGAATTAATGTTGTTTTTATTCTTATCTGCAAAGATGAATATTTGGGAAGCTTTAGATATTTTTACTATTATTGTTGTAGCTTCTTATGTTTTAGTAATGATAGGATATATTGCTAAGTAATCCTTTAAAGACTCTAAAAAGTTGTAGATTTTTGATGAAAAATCAGTTGATGCAAGTGTCCAACAGAACCTATAACTATACCCTGTAATTTACCACTATTCTACATAAAAATAATTATCAAATTCATTTTTTATTTAATTTTTAGGTGAGATGTTTATTTGAAAGCAAGAAAGAAGACATTTTTTCAAAGAATTTTGTTTTGTCTTAAATAATTTTCAAAGTTATCTTTGCAGCAATTATTGTTTTTATCTTAGGTAATTCTGAAATCTAGGTAATTTATTTAATTATTTAATACAAATCTAAATTAAAAAAAATGAAAATATAATTAGGCGTTGGGAATTATAGTAGCTAAATTTGTATTCTTTGGATTTTATTTATTAGTGAGACCTTATAAATCGATTGTTGATAATATTGTTTTTTTACTTACTGAATTATTTATGCTAGGAGTTGCTTTTTCTGTGTTTATGTTAATAAAATACTCGAATGAAAGTAACTCTGAAAATTTTGGTTGGGCAATACTTGTTCTTATTTTATTGGCTGTTTTATTAAATCTTGTTGCAGTCATTCTTGAAATAATTGTTTTTCTTCTTAGAAAGTTTTGTGTTTCTGCAATTAAAAAGAGAAGAGTGATTGATGAATTGGGAATAGAAAGAGAAGAAGAAGAGTTATCTTCAGATGTTTAGTATGTCACAGATAATAGCAATAAACAAAAAACTAAAAAATAAATTTAGTTGGACATCTAAAGCCAATATTAAGATTAAATTTAAAAAGACTATATATTTAATTTTAATAATTCTGGATTAGAATAAATAGTAGCAAGAATAAATAGCTAGAATGTTATTAATAATTAGAGTCTTGTTTAAAGATAGAATCAATAGACTACTTAAAATTTTACTGAATAAGATGAACTATTTAAGAAGCCAAGACCAAGAAATATAAATGTTACTGAAAATGATTAGCCTAATATTTAGTAAAATGATATTTAGTCACATAATATTTAAGATGGAGAAAATACAGAATAAAAAGAAATTAGAAGAAGCCAATAAATGCAGAAGCCTCTTGTACATAATATCGCTATGTTATAAAATCAGTTAGATAGAGTTATTAAAATAGATAAATTACAAGTATATGATGAATAAGAAATAGAGCAAAGCTAAAATAAAAACCCAAATGAATCAGTTGATTATCAATAAATTAATCTTGATTAAAACGAATTTAGAAATAGTCCTAACTCTTCTATGGCTAAATGGAGAGATAATAATCAAAGTGGAATCATGTCAGACAGAAATGAATTAGTTCATGATGCGTCATTCCAATCAAAAATCTAAAAAATTATGAATGAAAATGAATAGAAGAAATAAAATCAAACTCCAAAATATCAAGAAACGAGAGATTACAGAGAAGAAATTCAAAAAATAAATACTAATTATCAAGATAATTAAATGTAAGTAAATTATAGATAAGGATTGGGATATTATGATTTCCCATAAAGCTATGCTTAGGGTATCTAGTAAAAACCATAGATCAAAGATCCATATAGCGATCAATAGAATTAAAATGAGCAAAATTAAGCTTAGCGTTAAAGTTAAAATAACTTTACAATTAAAAAGTTAAAGGCTTTACCTGGAATAGTAAAAAACGAATTTCTATCCTCTCAAGAAATACCAATATTAGTAAATAATCCTGTATAATAATTAAATACTACACATTCTTATATTGTTCCTCAGTTTGGTAATCAAGAAGAAAATCAAAATTATACAGAGCAATACTAAGAACAGCCCTTTATGCAAATTAAAGCTGAATAATCAGCTTAATAAGAATAACAACAAACTAATGGTTAAAGTTTCTTAATAAATTTGCTTTAAAAGAAAAAAAACAAATAGGACACTAATGATAAAAATAGAGAATTGAATGCAAATAATTTAAAGATTTTGAATCAATAGGTATTTTTATTTTAATATCAACAATTTTTACAAAGAATTTCTTTTACTTAAAAAATAGGATCAACAGAGGTAATATCCCTAAAATTATGGTAATAGAAATTAGTATAGTAACCAAAATTTTGCTAATAGAGATAATCTAGAAGATCTAAGAGATAACTTATCTATTTAGCAATACAATTTCAATACAAACTAAGGTGATGCTACACCAGTCTATAATAATAATCTTACAAATAACTAATCAGACAAAAACTCTGTCTTTAATAAAACATAAAATTAAATGTTTGAAAATGATAGACAAGTAATTAATATAGATAGCTAATATTATCAGGATGAAGAAGATTTCAATCTCCCTTAGAATTAGTAAAGGACATCGGATAACTAAAGCATATAATTAAAGATTTCATAAATTGCTAAAGAATCTTCCATCAAAACCAGTTAAATAAATAATAATAAAAGACTAGATAATAAAATATAAAAACCCCAAACACTTAAAGAAGAATTAAGCCTTAGCTAAGGAAAATCCATCCTCAATTAAAATGCTAGTTTATTGTCAGAGTTTTAAAAATTACAAGAATAAAAAGCTAAGCTTAGAGAGTCTTAGCTTAGCATTCAAAATGCTCATAAGTCTTAGCTTAGCATTCAGAATGCTAATACATAATAAAACTTTTACCTAGACAGGAGCTAAACTTCTTAAGGTTAAAGAAAGACAAAAACAAAAATAAAGAAAGTATAACAATCTCATATGGTCTCTTTCTAAAGGTAGCAAGGAGATTATTGAAGTATATTTAAACTTCAAAAATACTAAGTTTTTAATTATTTTTTCAGATAATATTTAATATAAAACATAAATTATAATTTATTTTTATTTTTTATGCATAGCAAACCAAAATAAAAATTTGTTATCTTTATTTTAGTATGACAAAATTTTTTAAAAGTTCAATATATAATTTTATTTTTATATATTAATTAAATCATTCTAATTAATTTTCTCATATAATAGAATAATAATCAATCTTAAGTTTAGTGATTTAAAATTCATTATTTGTTTGTTTGAAGTGAAATAAAACTCTCAAAATAATTTTAAAAATTTTAGAAATTTCACCAATTTATTTAAAAAAAACTGAATAAATATAAAACAAGTACACAACATTATAAGAAATCAAGAAGTGTTCAATGATAAATTTTTGATTAACGGCTTATAGAAAAATCTATGTTAACAGTTTAGAGAAAAGACGTGCTGAAATTTATTAAATAAAATGTAATTTATAAAACAAATAATTCTTTTATCATTTTTCTATTTCATATTTCTTTTAAAGACTTTATTAAAAAAGGAAAGCATAAAACAAATCCAAAAAAAGAAAGCTTTATCTATTCTGAACACAACAATTGAATGTCAAAAGGAAATTCAAACTAGATTTTAATAAAAGTAGAAAATATTTTTTAAAATTGAAATTCACAATTAACAAAAAAAGTTGATTTTTTACCTTTATTTTTAAGAAATAAGAAAATGGGTCAAAATTTATTTTATTTTAATCTAAAAATTTAAAATAATCAAATAATAATCTTAAAATAAGATATTTATTTTATAAAATTATATTCATGGTATATTTTCTAACTAAAACTCATATATAAAAAAGAATTGATTTAAAATATGGGGTAAATTATTAAAATTTTTATAATAAAAATAATTTTAAATTAATTGTTGACGATGGCCTTTACTTGTTCCCAATTCCCTCCAAACAAATAAACCTTTACTTTAAGAGCCATTCCTGTATAATAAAATTAAGAGCTTTTTCTATTCTTCCTAAACTGTCTTTATTTGTAAATTACCTCAATTTTTAAGAAATTTTATTTAATCCTTAATAGTTCAGATACGACACGAAATAAATGTTATGAATTTATTTAAATAAAATCTAAAAAGTAAAAATTCCTTTATAATTTTTTTTGAAAATTTAGAAAAGAAATAGGTAAAATATGACAACAATATTTACATATATTTATTAAAATGAATTAAATGAAATTTATCAATAAAATTATAATTATATTATTTTCAGATCCTAAATTAGTTATATAATATAGTAGGAGTAATGTAATATTCATTTCTTTGATTCAAATATTCTTTTAACTAATTCCACTGTTAGTATTTATTTACTATGGACTAAGGGATATCATTCTTATATTAGCACCACAGTTGATGTTGCTTCTAATTATTTTGCTAATGTCTTCAATTTCTTTATCTTTCTGTTCATTTTATCTTAGCTGAATCTAATCTAAGACTTACTTCACTCTCGATTAAATGTTATCTATTTTTAAGAAATATACTTATTTGATTATTTTAAAAAGAAAAATGTGTTTACCTTTAAAGTTGATTGAATAAGAAACATTTTTTATTATGTTAAGAGCCATCATGATGTTTCTGCTATCAAATTAGCACTCTAATAGCTATAGCAAAATTACCATATTGTTATCTAATGATAATTAGCGAATAAATGACATGTAATTAGAAGAAGCCTGCTTAAAGCTAATTAAAAATTCAAGAGCTTATGAGACTATCTAAGTGTTTGCAAAGTTAATGTTACGTAGTGACACAAATATCACACTTAAAACATTATTTTCTCTAATGAAGTCAGAGACCATTTAAATTTAAATTTGAGATTGAATTTCTGTAAAGAATTTATTCAAGACAGTCATAATATCATTCTTATTATTAGATATTATCAAAATATTTAAGTAAATTAGCATTTTTAATATGAAATACTTAGTCTTTTATTCTGCACTTTAATATTAACGTTCATAGGAAGCTAATTTATGTAGATGCTAATTCAGCACATATGTTAAAATGTCTATTATACCTTGATTGTTAATAATCAGATTCTTTGGATGGAATCTATTTTCATTGTTTTAATTATTGTTTAATTGAGAAGTTTGTGAATCAATTCTTGATCTGTTTTGTTATGATACTTGATTTGCTTTTTATTCATGACATATTTTTTGTAACTCAAAGATGTCTGGTTTGCTTGTAGGAGTTAAATTGGATGAGGATGCAGTTTTCTCAAGGTTTTATCTTTAAGAGCGTATTGGTGTACTTAAATTATTATTAGAGTGAGTTGATGAAGTTGTATTATTGTTAGTATCAACAAAGCTACAGAAGAACTCTTTATTATTGCTTTCTGATAAAATCTTCTTCCAGCATTTATTCATAGGAATAGAAGTGATGTGTGCATTTTTTGAATTAGTATCATCCATAAAGCTTGATTGATCTGAATAGTCAGATTGTTAGTAGATGTACATTTACAAGCTATAGAAGTATTTCAGGAAATTGTATATTTAATTATAGTTAAATAGACGAACTTCACGGATCAGTGGAAGAACATCAATCATACTTTAAAGTTTTTCTACAGATTGATCTAGACTTAAAGATGATAATTATTGATTGTCTCTTCCAAACCCGTATTTTCCTGTTATTATTTGAGCATTCACTACGAAACTTCCAAAATTACTATTTCCACTAAATCCTGATAAGCCTTATCCATATGAGAGATTTTATCTTCTTGATTTTTCAGTGAAGTCTTTGATTTGACTTTGAGATATGAAAACATCTAAAACTTTGAGCAAACTAATTTTATCACTAGTTTCTAAGAATTAAGTGTTGTCCATCATAATTGGTTCAAGTGTTTAACCTTCTGTTTTATTCTTTTTAAAAGCATTTTAATTTTAATGTACTTAAAATTCAGTAAGAGCTTTGATAGCAGATTGAGGAACTTTAGATGAAGATTAAAATCCTCCCTAGGGAACTGGCTGATCTTCTAATGTCATCAAAGCATAGCTTAAATTGCAGCTTTCATTATCAGATGAGTCAGTGTTTATACGAGGAGTTTATTTTAAATTACTTTGTTATTCTTTAAGTTAATTTTCGTTATTTTTTAAACTCTTTTATGTAGATTATCTGATTTTGTAGTCTTCCAACTGTTTAATTTGTTAATCAAAGAATACTTTTTATTGCTAGACTAGCTAATGATATTAATCTTAAAGATTATTTTCATAGAGAGTTTGCATATTCTTCATACCAAAATCTAGATATTTTTCACACTTTTCATGTAATTTATCATTTTCAGATAGCAATTTAGTATTCTCTGCCTTCAAAGAATCAACTAATAATTATAATTGCTTTATTTATAAATCTTTTGAATTTATTTGCTCATTCAGTTCTGCTTTTTCACCTTAAAGCTGCTTTAATTTTTTAACCTGAGATGCTTCTTAAGAAAATAAGCCATAATTATCAGTTACCTTATCTTAAACAACTCTAAGCATTTACTCAGTTTCCTTAAACTTGACCATCATTCTTCTCATTTCAACATTGAATTTAGAATATATTTCATTTTCCATGTCCCTGTACAACCCTTCAACAAATTCCTTTAATTAAAATGAGAAAATTTAATTAAATAAAAAAAATCAAAAAGAACAAATTTACCTAAATTAAATTCATAATATTTTAGACATCTTTTGATTAGATATGATGCTAGATTCCATTGTTTTACAAAGATTTTTAGAAAACTGTTTGGAAATTTTCTAAAAAGTTTTAATTTTATGAACAGACTGAGTTTTGCCCTTAATGACTATAAATGCTTACATTTTCTTACTAATTTTAGAATTAAGCTAGCTAGACATCACTATTTGTTCTCATTAAAGACTAAAAGTTACCAGTATAGAGTCTTGAATTTTCTTCAGAGCTTAAATCTTTTAAGGCTTTAAGAATTAAACCAAGTAAACCAGTTGTCTTTGTGTATGTTTGTAGCTTAAAGAGATTAACAAATTCAGTACTTTATTCATCTTAAACAAGGAAAGAAATCTTTTCTTTCAATTCAGTCAATAAATTTTCACCAATTTAGTGGTCTTCCAGTACTTCTGGAAACTCTGTAATCAAAAGCTTGATAAAGTAAATAATAGGAATAGAGTTCCAATTTTCACAGATTAGTTTATCTCCAACTAAAAAGTGTCTTTATAAAAAGCGTTAAACATCATAGTTTGTTATAATTTATTCCATTTGAATGAAATCTGAGGGTAAAGAAGAGTTTTTAATTTGTTATAAAGCTTAAAAGAAATTAGTGCTTAAAGGTGTTTTAGGAGTAGTACTTGATTTGAAATTATTTATTGGTGATAATGGAAGATAAGCATTTTGATTTAATTACATTTATGGAGTGCAATTAGAATAAGTGCTATTGTTGTTTTAGCTCTAGAGAAGGCTAGTTTATGACTATGAACGAGGAGTAGCATGAAGATAGTTATTATTTTGATAGCTATATTACTGCTATTCCATCATATCTGGGTTAAGTTAAGAAATATTTTATTGATGGAAAATAAATTAGCTATTCTAGTCATGATTCACTTATATGTCATTGACATTTTTTTATTTTAAAATTTATTTTGGTTAAATTTATTTGTTAGGAGTTGATTGTCTTTTATTTGCGTTTTAATTAGGTGAAGTATCTCTTTTGTTTGATATTTAAGAGTTATTAAGTTTAGTTTGGTGTTAGGAACGATTTTATGCTTCTTTTTTATATGAATATTTTTAAGTATCATTTTTAGCTTAAAAGTTAGGGCCTTCTCTTTAAAATTGACTCTAAGTAGCTTGATAGATTTTTTCAGATGGTGAACCTTTATTTCTTGTTGATTTTTTTAAGTAAGGATGCTAAGTAATTAAGCTATTATTTGACTTAGAACGCATCAATGATGGTTACTACATAATTTAGTTTTTAGATGCCTAAGAGTAATTATGAATTTTCTTTTTGCTGCTGCTTTATTATCTATTTGTTTCTTCTCCAGTAGGAAATTTACAATTAATATGAGATTTTGAAGGACTATGAGAAGTATTAAGTGTTTGTCTTTCTACTAAAGTAAGACGTGGTTGTTATTCTCTTTAGCTAGGTCTATTAGATATATTGCTAGAAGATAGAGTTGAGTTATTTAAATTTTATTATTATCTTTTATTCATAGGAGAAGGACTTGGTTTACTTTCATAATTCTCAGTTTATTAAGAATTATTTTAGTTATATTTACTGCTATTTCTACCATTAATAGAGCTAGAATTGTTATAATATTTTTGAGATTGATAACTTTCCTACTTAGGAACATTTCTTGGAGTTAAATTTTCATTTGCAGAAAAATAATTTTGGTTTTATGACAAAGTAAGAGTCTGATTAGAAAAATCTTCAACAAGTATATTAGGTTATTACGGATAGATATTTCTCTATGAATAATAATTCATTTATTAACCCAATGGCTCAACTGAGCTAGAAATAATTTTTTCTGACTAGTTTATAGCTTTTTAAATAGCATTTTCTAACAAGAGAGAAAGAGGTCTTTCATTTTAATCAATTTTAAAGTTAATATTAGAAAGTGAATTTTACTTTTCTCCTAAATTTTAATACACATTACTATTATTATTACTCAACATAGGCTAAGAATAGGGTATAGAAGAACTAGATGGCAAGCCACTATAATGGACATAGCTATCATAATTCGCCTATTCCTATTATTACTAGAATTTATTGGGAGAGCTATCTTGAATGTTTTATTTATTTTCCTTTCCATAAAAAGAGTTTTGATTAAATTATTGTTATTATTGCTGCTACTACTGTTATTACTATAACATAGGTGGTGCTTTCAAGCTATTAAAATAATCATTTCTAGCTGATTAAGGGTCCGTTTTGTAATTATTATACTAAGGTTACATATGAACTTATTGATTTGAGCTAAAATTTTATACTTAAAGAGGCATTTTAACAATAGGTTATTAGTTGAATTTATTTTGATTAATAAATTCTTATGTGAAAAGCTTAGTAGGATTTATGAAATCATTATTATTATGCTTATTATCATTTTTTGATGAATTAACTGAGAAAGGCTATTCTCTCAAAAAGATAGGGCTACTATTTTCTTTATTTGATTGATACCCATAATTTTAAAAGGTATTATATTAGTTACCGCTGTAAGGAGATAAACCTTACATGCCATTTAGTTATTAAACAGAAGTAGAATCAGCAAGTGAAGACTCAGAAGAAGCATTAGTCAAAGAAGTTAATTAGTTTATTTGAGCTTAGTTAAATTGATTTTAATGTATCATCATATGGCTTGGACTAAACCCAGATATTTATGCTTTTTGTTAGATTTATTGAATATTTAATGAAGCCATAGCCAAAGGTGACTGCAAATTTACTTAATCTCCTAAAAATATTACAAGAAATACCATTAATAAAAAATAAAGAAATAAAAAAATTTACCTTGTGAAAGCTATCTTTGGAAAAGATTTGACATTATAAAGTTAGGCAAATGATCGTTTAGACTCAGATAGATATTATGTAATTTCAAATTTCAAAGAGAATACTAAATAATGGTTTAGCAAGTTCTCCTACTAATTGGTCTTTGGTGTTTTTTGAAAAATTTTACTATTAATTTTTGTTTTGTTTTTAAGACTTATTTTTCAGTGAAATTCTTTACTTAATTTGTTTGTTTGTTTCTTATTTAATTAAATTGATTCTTAATTTTTAGATTTACAATAATTTGAATAAAATGGAATTTAGTATTAATTTTTGTTTCCCGCAACTTATTATTAATTGACAATCAAACAAATAAACAAACACATACAAGCATTCATAGATAGATTTTAACGATTTAACGAATTTTTTTTTTTCGTATCCATTTAAGATATTGTCTTTTTTTCATTTTTAGAGATTAAATGATTTCTTTGTAGTTTAAATATAAAAACATATTTTTAAATTTTATTATCATGTTAATTTGAATATAAGTGAGTTGGTGATTAATTAATTCAATTGAAATCATTAAGAAATCAGTAAATTTAGCAAGTAGATTTGTATAACTATTTCTTAAGATTAAGCAAGATGAGATATAATATTTAATATAGAATTATTCAGAGATTTCTAAATATTTCATTTTTGATTGAAAATTTGATTAATTATTACAATTTAAGAAATTTAATCATAGCTATTAATAAATTTTATTTTTCAGTATTTTCAGTTTAATTATCTTAAAATCTTTCAAACAAAATTAAATTAAATCGAAATAAACATTTTTTTATCTTTGGCCAATAAATTTTTGTAGACTCAAAAAATTATTTTAAACTCAACAAGATGTAAATTTTTTTTCCAAAATTCATTTCTAAGACTATCCTTTTTTTATTAATCTTCATAGAAGACTCTATTATATCTTTTAAATAGAAATTAGATTAATTAATTTATTATTCAAATGGAAATAATTATTGCTTGCTTGCTTACCTGTAGTTTAAATTAATATAATTTAGATTCTTTATTTTAGATAAATTTTGTGCAAGGAGTTTTATTTCTCTCAATCCTATGTAATTAGACCTATTAAAAAAAATTACATTCATAATAAAAAGTTTTTCTTTCAAATAAATTAATTACTCAAAGTCTATTTCAAATTATCTCAAATGTTTAAGCTGCTCAACATTTGAAGCAAGCATTACAGCTCCTGAATAGCCTATCCTATTAAATCTAATTGAAGATATTTTTAATTAAAAAGATAATCTATGAATTTTTAAGATATTTTTAATTAAAAAGATAATCTATGAATTTTTAAGATATTTTTAATATCTAAGATATTAAATATTGATAAGTATCAAATACAAATATTGATTTACGCTAAAACTAATTTGATTTACTCTAATTATTTAAACTCCGCTAATTGTTTAAAAAATAATACAATAGTATATTCTTCTAAGCAGTAGTATCTAGTTATTGTTAAGTATTATTAAATAATTCGTTAGTAAGCTAAAATACCTAATTATTTACTTTAGATCTAAATCAAATATTTTTAAATGCTTCACTTTCTTCATTGTATTTATCAAGTTTTTTTAAGCGGATTTTACATCTTTTTTCTCATTACTGAATAAATTGAGTTAGATTTTTTTATTTATTTTTAACATTTACTTCATAACTATCAGATATTATTTCATAAATTTTAGTCTCCTGAACTTTAGCCAATTACTGAATCCACCACTTTTTCTAAAGAAGCAGTTACCCATTAGTTTTTTGCTGATTTATCACTTTCGTAATATCTTTATTGATTCTTTTTAATTTCCTTTTAGAGTATCTTGAAAAAAGGAATGATGTAAATTAAATAAAAAAGTTTTTTAAGTTGTTATTTAATCGTTTGAATATTTTACGAATAATAATCAAACTAATTTTCTACATTATTATATATCATAAAAGTTAAAAATAGATAAAAATAATATTTTTTATCATACAAATAATTAATTATGTTTAATACGATTAAGTAAAGATGGGTTTTATTCTTAATATATTTTATCATTATAATTGTCACACTTTTTTTTTGAGACAAATTTTTTAATATGAAAGATAAAAAATTTTATAAGCTCCCTCCCTACATTTTTGTTTTTTAAAGATTTCAAAACGAGAACTACCTTTAAACAAATTCTAAATAAATATATAAATTTAGAATTAAAAAACATTTACTTTTTGTTATTAAAACTTTAAATAAATACAAGCATATGCTGTAAGATGATACTAATTAATGTCTCTTTTCTAACTTATTAACAAAGATTACACTTCAAAATATTATTAAGTTTATAAAAAAGGGAATGGGGATTAGATAAAATAAATTCTTTGATATGATTTATTTCTATTATGCTGAGTTTCACTTTTGAAAAAATTTTCTCAAATGTAAATCAATTGCATAAAAATTTTAATTAAATTATTTATATTCTCTTTCTTTTCATGGCTTTAATATTTTTGAAAGGAAAAAGAAATATATGATGACAAAAATATTTAACTTTGAGCATATTAATAAAATATTTGGTTTTAAAAAACATTTTTCTAATGAGAATATTTAAATTTACAATATTATTTTTTTCAAACAAAGTCAATTAAAAATTATTTCCAAAATAAGTACATCAAGATATTTAAACACTAAAAATATTCATATTTAAATATTCATCTTTCAAATAATTTTATTTTTTGATAATTTATTTAAATCAGAAGAATAAAGCAAATAAGCTGAATAAGACCAAAGCAACAAAACCTGAGATAGATCCACTAAGGCAGTCACCCGTCTTATTGTAATATTACTTAGCATCAGGATCAGTAGCTTTGCTATAGCAGCCTTTAATACACTTAACGTAGATGGAGTAATCAGTTTAGGTTAAGGGATTACATAAAGGTTTATTGGCATCAGATTACATGCATTTGTCTTCTACTTCTACTCTTGAACTTAAGCAACTATTTTTATCAGCAGCTTTATTACAATTTAAACCACCATCAGCAAAAGATTCACCCAAACATTTTCTGAAAGTTTCATTTTAAGTCACACCTTAAGCTTGAACAGAGCTAATAGCAATCAAAGCAAATAAGACGATAGCTAAGAATCTCATTTATTAAGAATATTTTTTTAATTGATTTATTTTATTTAAATAATTAATATGATTTATGTGAAAATTTCTTTGGAATTTAAAGCTGAAAGCAAGAGATATTTCAAGAAATTTACAATTCTCTGTTATACAATCAAAGTAAAAAGATATTTATTTATTCAATCCGATTTTGTTGTTGTTCAAAACATTCAGATGAACTTTTAATTAATATCTATTTATAAACTTTTTTGTTTGATTACTAATCATGAAGCATTCAATATTTTACCACACATTTAAGAGTAAGCAAAATAAATTAAAATATAAAATAGAGAAATATGAGAATTTCAAATAGAGGAAAAAATAGGCTTTCCTCCTGCCAAATATTTATACCCATATCTAAATTGATGGCTAATATGTATAATTTTTGTTTTCCAAAGATTAAATATTATTTGTAAAAAAAATAACCTGCTATCATAGGAGAAGTAGCAGATCAAGATCTCATTCACTTTTATCCAATCAAAACACCTTTCAAAAAATATTCAGATTTTTTTCCCTATTTTTAAGTGATCTTACTTTCCCCCTTAATCTAATTGGATTAGCTCTAATCTTTTTTTTGACCCAATCTTTTACTTATTTTATATTTTTACTTTGACCAATGTCAGTTTTCTTCATTCCTTTTTATTACAATTTCTAGCTTATATCAAATTATACCTCTTTCTCCAGTTAATCAACAATGTTTTCTTAGATACTTAAATCACTATTGGAATCATTAGAAAATTTATCAGAGTTGCTCCTACTTTTAAATTGATTTTCTTTTTGCTAGATAAATTATTGGTATTTGATAATTCTGTTGCTTAAAGAATTAATATTCCTTTCTGAATTTAAACTTTGAAATAAATGAATGATTTATTTCTTAAAATAGGGTGTCCAAAATAAAATGAGTCGAATTATGTGTATATAAAGTTTAATAGTGATACAAACACAAATATATAAATTATTAATGCAACAGAGTGTATTAATTAGAGCATCATTAATTGTTTGTCAATTCTAAAAAGCTCATTTAAATTATGTTAGGGTAGTTTTTATAAGTATTTTATATTTTATTTTTAATTTAATTTGAGTTAAAGTATTTAGAGTCAAAGAAAAGTGATATTTACCTTAGGTTTTGATCTGTCTATATCATTTTTATTAGGGACCCAGGTTCAGTTATATCCCAAAGATCTATTTCAACCTTAGATTGATTAGTAAAATGATTATTTTCCCATTCATATGAGCATTTTATTCAATATTATTGAAGTATTAAATTTGAAATTGTTGATTGCTGGCTAGTATATTGGTCTATTTTTCTTAGTTAGGATGAAAGAAATTTATCTTAAAAAAACTAAAAACAAGAAATAAGCATGTAAAGAATAATTAAAACTAATAAGATGCTATTTGATAAACTCAAAAAAGATAGTAGATAAAAAGAAACTCCTAATTTACAGCCATAGATATTCACAAGTAAATTACTAAATCCTACACTTACTAAAATTTCAAATTGCTAAAAATTGTTCATGGTATTTTATTTTGGTAGGACAGCAAATGAAGGTTACGTTTAAGATATATGTAGTTATTATAATAGTTCTTGATACTTTATTAAGAAAAAAATGAAAGAATTTTAATTTATATCCATTTGCGAAATTAAAATATGCTTATCCTCAGTAAATATAGATTAAACATATTTTAATTGATAAAATAAATGGCTTGACATTTAAAATTTTAAAATAAAATTATTGAATTTTTATCAATTTAGGGATTAAAAGTTTTTCAAAAATTTAAATAGAAGGTAATTAAAAATTTGGGGGGGGGGGGATTTTACTGGATAGTATTATATTTTGAATGGAGTAATTACTTTTTTAGAAAAAAAAGATTTCAAAATATTTTTTAATTTTCAACCCCTCTCATAAAATTATTATTTTCTATTGAATACATTAATACTTAAGATAAACTTAATTATTTCAAAAAGAATATAAAAATCTGTGAAAATGATTATCAGAATACTGATATGATTTTCTTAACTTAAAAAGATTATTTACACCTTATCTCAAATTTTATTCATATAAATAAGAAAATATATCCTTGTATACAAAATAAAATTAACCAAAAATATTGCAAACTTTTGTAAGAAAGATAGATAGTTTATTGTTTTTATTAATTATTTTTGAGAAATAAACATTAAAGAATAAATTAAAAAACTTTCTAATTATCTTACTCACTTAGAAGTAACAAAAATACAATATTTTTCTGAAAGTAAATAGTTTGCTATTCTCTTAAAATATCAAAAAATAATGTAAAATTTTACACTTTTAGCTTCATAAAATCTAATTTATTGCATTTTAATATCATTAAAATAATATAATAATTCAAAAATACTTATCTATAACTATTAATTGCTATTTTTTAAGTCAAAAAAAATACTGAAAAGTGAATTAATTATACTTACAAATAAGAATCCTTCAAATATAATCATTTTAAAATTAGGCAGTTTTTCAAATAAACTTTTATTATGACCTAATAAAAAATAAAGTTAGTAACCATTCTACTGATCTAAAGGAAAAAAATATAAACTTGAGAAATAAAATTAATAACAAAAAAAGGGGGGGCTTTTATTGGATTAATTAAGACAGATAGGAAGAATAGTATAGATGATAAAAGGAAGGGAAAAAAGATATTCTTTTAGATTAATATGAACTTTATACAAAAAAAGAATTTATAAAAGAAATTAAAATAATAGAAATCACTAAAAGCAAAAAGTTTAAATTGGATGAAAAGAGAAATAATTAGATTGAATTTAATAATTGTTCTAATTTATGCTTTGTTTATTTTAACATTATTATTAGAGGTAAGAAGCAAAATTTTTAAGACCACTTTTTTTTTCATTTTGCTCATGATTATGTAAAGATAATAATCATTTAGTAGAAAATGAAAGGTTAATCAGTATGTATTATATGAATTTATTGTTTTTAAAAATGTAAATACAAAAACACAAAACTCAGATTCTTAGCCTGTCTTATAAATTACTAAATAGATCATGCAAAATAAAAATTAATAAAGATATTTCTTTAACTGTTTCCTCTAGATTATTAATTTTTTAAGTCATATTAAAATGTCATTACTGATATTACTGATGAAAAGAATAATAGTTTCATAAAAAATGTTAGACTTTTCTTTAAGTTATGTTTTAAGTAAAGTTAAATTAGATAAAAAAATAAAATATTTTTATTTTATTAATTTAAGGGGTTTTGAGAAGAAAAAAATGAAAAAATTTATTGAAGACATTTTTAATTAAATAAATTTTTTTTTAATAAATAGTTTGAGAATATTAAGTACTGTTTGTTTTCAAATAACAGTGATAGAATTAAATAATTATTTTTAATTTCTCAATTCATTTTGAGGAAACATGAACACCCTCTGATCTTTGTCTTAGATCATCTAAGAGAAGAATTATGGTATAATTCATAATTAATTTAGCTTTAATTTTTATTTGATTTACATATTTGCTTATTTTCAAATTAAAACTTAATTTTATGATTTGATATTTTTTTTTTAAATAATGAGTAAAATATTCTCTAAATATTGAGTTAGTAAATTACTCTATGTAATTTCTAAACTTTGTATTTTAAGCTCTGATAAAAACTATTTATAAATACTTATTACTTTTGGATAAAAAATACTATATTTTGTTAAATAATAATTTCAATTTATTTTGATTTTTATTAATTGTTTTCCATTAATTCTCATTTTATAGTTTTTTAAAATAAAGCATTTATCAAAATTTGTTTTACTGATAAAGTAAATTAAAGTTAAATTATTAATAATATTAATTATTAATAACAAAAAATTATTTTTGAATTCAAAGAAAGAATAAAAATCAAAGTTTTTAAATTTACTTTTTTGAAAAAAGAGTTACATCTTTTTGTTGATGTTCAGTAATAATTTTAAATTAATTTTAATTATAAAATAGATTTGAAATTTTAATCAATAGTTTGTGATAAAATATTTCATAAAATAAATAAAAGGATTTAAATAAAAAATATTGATAAACTTGCAAAATTATTTTTTATTACTTTTTCTATTTTATTTAAGAAGAAAAAGAATGTTAATTAATAAAGTAATTCTGAAATTTTTAAAATTTATTTTAAAGAATTCTTTAAAAAATAGGTATAGGTATTAAAATAATTTAAGATTAAATTGGCAGAAAAATGATATAATTATTTTCAAAATTAAATTAAAATGTTCAAAAAATTTGCAATTTTATTTTTTTAATAAGCTTTTGACTTTCTTAAAAGTGAGAATGAATGGTTAGTTAACTTTATTATTGATCACATATTTTGAAAGTATTTATAAAGATTAATTGTTTTGACCATAAAAAAAGAAATTAAAAATGGATGATCAAAAAATTATCTTATTGAAAGTATTAAAAATCCTAATAAAATAAAGTTTTGAAAATGTATTGACTTAGTGAGATGAATACAAAATTTCAAATATTAAATATTATGAGATAGTGACAAAAGCAAAGAAAGGACTCATTATACATAAATGCATGCATTTTTTTATTTATTTTGATAATAAATGTAATTTATTTATTATGAATGAATATCAAAAAAGATAGTTAATTTGCAAAAATTAAATTCTCTGTTATTTTGGATTTTGAATAATTAAATGATTAATTTATTAATTAATTAATAAAGTAGTTAGTAAACTTTAAAAAAAAATCAAATACAAATTAGTAGTATTTCAATCAAAAGACAAGAAATATTAAAGGAAGTTCAAAAAAATAATAAAATAAAGCTGTGTGAATAACTATTCTCAAAAGAAATAAAATAACAACAAAAACAGCATGAAAATACAACAAAAGAGGGTGTCTACTACTCCCTCAGTTTCAGGAAATTAGACAATACCTTAGATTAATTCATAATAAGGAAGTAGAGGTGAAGAAAAGAATAATTTTTAGATGGCAGTAGCACTTTTAGCAGCTTAAAAGTAGAAAAAAGCAGGAAATATACAATCTCATAAAAATAGCATGCCAGAGAATATTTGTTAAGAGTAGAACAATAGCTTTAACAACAGTCACCTCGTTTTTTAGCAAATATAGAATAATAATATAAACTAATAAAATGGCAATTAAGCAACATAAAAATTAAATCAAAGTTTTAATAAAGGTCTTTAAAATTAACAGCATTAGCAGTAATTTCATTTACCTGTAGCAAATAATTAAAATTAACAATACTAAATGAATTAGCAGTCAAATTAGGGGTGGAATTTTTCAAATAGTCTGAATAAATCGAATATTTTAGATAGTAGTTATGGTAATTATATGAATTAACCACCTAATTATAGCATGTCTACATAAAATCAATAGCATCAGCTGTAGCTAGGAAATTAATTCTCTGGATAAAAATATTCATTAAAAACTAGTTATATAGGATAGGGGGCATAACAGTCCAGTGGTTTAAATAATTCTAATGCAAGTGGTGCGGGCTAAAATACTCAATAAACTCGTCCATCACTTGCACAGCAAAAACTCAATTAACTGCTTGATTAAACTAAAGGAGGGAGATAATCTCCAAACCAAATATCAGCTACTGAATAGAGTGTTCTAACTATGAATAGTAGCTTTAATGGCAATTAAAAAAATTATTTTAACAACAGCTTCTAAGGTCAGCAATAATTTAATCAAGCTTACAATTAGATCTAAAACCCTTCTTTTACTTTACCAGCAACTAACTAAACAGTGAAAAACAGTAATGCGTTTAACAACACTATCAACAACCACACTAATAATGTTGGATAGGTATCTCATACTTTATAAGATGCTTCACCTTTAAGAAAGACAAGACAATCTTTAGAAATAAGAACACGACCTTTACTAACTGAAGGCAATGTAACATCTGGCTAAGGTGTAAATTAAAATAATTCAATTACAGCTCCTTAATACAACAGTTTAATCACTTAACAAGACTAGTCAATAAATAATAGTAATAACAAAAGCAATGGCCTGTATATTTAGCATGGATCTTCTTCTTCTTCCAACCCTGCTCCTTAACCTCATTATATGCTTTAAAAACCAAACCAAAAACCATATGCAGCCAGAATCTATAAATAAAATAAAACATCAATTTTAAATAAAAACGACACATTAAGTAAAAATTTAATTTAATTAAATTAATTTATTCATTTTTAAATTTAAAAGATAACTCAAAGGATCGTTCATTTGGCTAATAAAATTAGATTCTTTAAACCTCTTTAATTGAAAGCAATAGAAATAATAACAATTATTTAATAGGTAGTGGTGGTAAACCCAAATAGAATTAACAATATTTACATTTAAATTATTTTAATAGCAACACTTAACCTGCTTAAATTAATAGAAATATGACTATTTCTCCTGTTGCAGCTGCTACAAGTTAAATAAATAAGACAGATAATTATAATAAAACAAACCCTGCACTTTACAATAATAATAATACTCTTTAATCTAACTATCACCCTCTTAATACTTTCTTAAATAGCACGTAAAATATATTCAATAAATTAAGATATATTTATTTTAATAATATTTTAATTGTTTAGGACGACATCAAATAATATGCAAAGTGGGAGTGCAGCTCAAGCTTTTATTTAATAAGTTAAAGATAAGATAAATTAAAATAAAAAGGGAAAATCTCCTAATTCGATGGGAGGAAATGGAAGTTAAAATAATTCACAGATATTATAAAGTTAATATTAATAAGGTTCATTCATTCATTAAGGGAATCTTAGTACAACTGGAGCTGAAATTAATACAAGTGGAATTTAAAATTAAACATGTTAAAGTTAAAATTAAAATACTATTAAATCTCCACAAGCAAATTTTTTAAATAATAATAATATCTTCTAATCGAATGCAGCTCCTCCCCATCCTTAACCATAATATCACCATCAAAAAAATAGCAAAAGCATGACTATTAGTAAAAATACCTTTATGGCAAATATTAATATTCAAAGTCCTATTGGAAATACAACTCAAGTCAATTTAAATAGCTCTAAAGAATCAGGAGATTATTCATTTTTAAATTAAAATTTTAATGTTCTATAAGCACAAGTCAGTCAGTCACCTAGCATACATTCTATACAAAAAAAACCAAAGTTACAAATAAGCAACTTAAATTCATCTAATAATGGTGGCAATTAATAATAAAATTCCATCAATCCTTAATAATTTTTACAACAACCCAGAGCATAAACTCAAGCAAGTTCAAGAAGGGAATAAGAAACACAAAAGTCTAATGCAAGTAACCCTCAGAGAAATAATTAATAACACTAGAATTAACATGGATCTGCTAGCTAGCTTATTGATGACTAAACGAATTTATCTAATATCACTACAAATTTTATAACAATAAATGAAAATAATAAATCATCTCCTAAAATTTATGCAGTATTTTTCAATATTTTTTTATTTTTTTTAAATTAATTTTCATTTTTTGAATAAAAAATAGAAAACTTATTAAGACAGTTTTAGATTTTATGATGAATTGCTTGAAGATTTTATTTAAAAGAACAAATTTAGCAATGAAAAAAAGCTAGATTATTTTGATAATTTTTTAATCACTTTAAATGAAATACAAAGAAGAACATAAGTAAATTAAAAGTTAAACTTTTCATAGTAGTAGCAATAGTTAAACTAATAAAATCACTAAATGCAATAAAATCTTTTGCAAATATCTTCTAGTCATAATACGGCAGCTAGCTTATTTTAGAATAGTACTTAGAGCAGTGCAACTTTTAGATTTTTTGAAAATCTTAAATAAATCCTTGAATCTCCAATACAGAACTTGCTTTAAGAATCAAGATAGCAAAGATTAGAATTTGAATAAAAAAAGAGCCAAGTTGTGAGAGAGCTTGATTTGGAAAGAAAGGAAAGAGCTGTCCTTGAAATGAAGATTGACATTTTGGAATAAGAAAAGGAAAAGTTGTAAAATCTTGTTACTACTTTATCAAAATAGTAGATAAATAATTAGAAATCTCGCAATCAATCTACAAACAGTCATACAAATTCACACAATACTAGCCATAACAATACTAGTGGTTTTAATAACACAAATTTCAGCAATCCTAATATTGGAGGAGGTTTTAACTTAAATTAATAAGAAATACAAATGTTGTTATCTGAGAATGAAAAATTGAAAAATGTAGCTAAAAAACAACGTAAATAAATGAACGCAAACAGACAAAAGGAAGAAAAATTAATGAAATTATTATATGCTATTCGTAAACTTGGAATTAATGTAGATGAAATATATAATGATAATGTTAAGACACCAGAATCTTTGTCACCTAATGGTGAAAACTAAAATAGATTACAATAAAAAGTTAATGATTTCATATCTCCTGAACACAATTAACTTTCATAGTTCTAGCCTTGGGAATTATCTCAAGATCATAATATCAGTTAAAATACAACAAAAGTTAATAAAAATTAGGGCATTTAGAATTAAGAATATTAAGGATCCAATTAAAAAGGCTCTCAACCTTCATCTAAGAGATAAGCAGTAAATTCTTTAGGTCAAAAATAAAAAAAGTATAAAAAAGAAAATGAAAAACCATTTTATGTTAACTCTCAAAATGAAGAAGATGATGATGAAGAAAATGATAATTAAGAAATTGAAGAAGAAGATGATGATGAATATGAAAACAATCTTTCAGATAGTAGAGATAACAGTTAAGGGTTTGTTTAAGATGAAGATTATGATTCTGACAATAATAACATTTATGATAACAAGGATAATTATGGTCATAATATCTCCTATAAAAATTAGTAATATAAAATGAATGGACCTGATCAATAGTGGAATGAGGATGGTGGATCTGGAGATTAATAAAATTTGTTGGCTTCGCCAAAACAAGTGAATGCAGAAATGCAATACAAGATGAGATTCTAAAAGCTTGCAACAAAGCAAAACACTGAAGGATCATAAATGAGTAAAAATAATAATGAATATAAAGGAAGATATTCAAACTAAAACAACAACAATAATCACTCTTTTGATGATAATGAAAGCAGAAATTAACAAAATCAAAATATTCAATTCATAATTAATAAAGATTAAAATTAAAATTTCCAATAAAATAATAACAATAAATTCTAAGATAATTAAAAAAATTAAATGAGTTTCAATAATAATAAGCAGAACAATAATTAGCAGAATCAGTTCTAAATTTAATAGTAAAATTTCATTAAAAATAACAACTTTAATTAAGACAACGAGCATGATCAATCTAACAGATCACCTTAACAAAATTATATGGAAAAATTCGTTTAAAATTCTGATCAGAAAAACAATCAATATTACTAACATCATGAACAGCAACATCATGATTTGGATCCATTGTACTCTGAAAAATCAGGTAATTTTTTTACTTTTCTTTTTTTTCTATCATGTTATTCACCAAATAAGAGTTAAAAAATCTTTAAAAATAATTAAAATCAAAGGTTCTTTAATTAGTGAATTTGTTTTTAAATATTTTTGATTAAATAGATAACTATTTTTAAATTTTAATTTTAATAAATTTAATTAAATAATTAGTAACTGACAGTGAAAGCGATGTACTATCTATCCCTGTAAATGAGGTAGCTTATGCCTCTTAATCTAATAAAATGATAAATGCTCAAATGAAAGACAAGTTAAAAATAAATCTTGGTTGTTTATAAGTAAAGGATCCTGCAAATAATAACATGAATTTGAATTTGGGAAAGCTAAATGGAGAAGGGTAGTAAGGATAAGTAGTTCATGAAGAAATATTTGGCTACCATGATGAGTTTATGAATAAATTTGATGAATTCTCTTAATCATGGAGAGACGCTATAAATAAAGAGAAGTAAAGATATTAAAATAATATGGCTCCTATTTCACACATTTATGTCTCTGCTTTGTGAAAATAAATAAATAAATTCAAACAAATAATAAAGTATTTTCAAAATCTGAAATCAATTAAATAAGCTAAAGAAATCTAAAAATAAAAGATTATATTATTTATCTGTCTACTAACTACAAAAATATCTAAACCATTATTATTAAAAGTAATTATTTAAAATAATATTATCAAATTCTTATTAAATCTTTGTAAATACTATATTTCTCTTTCTGTTTATATTTATTTTCAAATGCTGAAAATTCCTCTATCATTCATATGTAATTCATGTTTTAAAATTTTTTCTAAATAACTTATTTTTCTAATCTAAAATAACTTTTCTTTTTCAAATCTAGCAATAATTATTACTAAAAATTTCTGATGTAAAAATGTTTGTAAATTGCTGATAATAATTCAAGAAAGCATGTTTGAAATGCTTTAAAAAAAATAAAATAAAATAATCCACACAAAATTGATTATTGATGAAAAAATACACTGAAATTGTATTTTTCATTCTTATTTTTTAAAAGCTATTGATTTAAATGGTTTAAAAATTATCTAAATTTTTTAAGTTTTAGATTTTATTTTAAATATTTTAATATCAAAATATATTTATTTTATTAATACTCTATTAACTCAATATATATAAGAGATGATTACTTTATTGGTTTTAAAACAATAATAGATATAAATCTAATTTCTAGATCCAAAAAAACTTAAATAATTAAAAAAATAATTTAATAAATATCAAATATTTCCCTAAATAATATCTTTTAAACGAAATGAGAAATGTTAATGTGATTATATTATTTTTTAAGATTTAACAATTTTCCTTATTTAATTTGAGGAATAAGTTTTTTCTTGTTTTAAATTTTTTTAGTAATTTATTTAGTTTTCATTTTATTGAGTTAAATCATCTACTTCTTAGAAAATTCAAGGTTTTTTTAATTATTAATTATAAAAAAAATTTATAAGAATACATTGAATTTGTATTAATATTTTAGGATATGTTTTTTTCTTAAAAAAACATAAGTTTATTCTTTTATTTTTTAATCTTAGAAGAATATTTAATCTAAGCATTTTAAAAATTAATTTATCTAAAATTTCAGGATTTTTTTATTTGTTTAAAAAAACTTTTGTCAGAATAAACTTTACTTCATTTTTCAAATTTAAGAAAAGTTGCTTAAAAGAGGGTTGATTGGAAAACTTCTACTGCATTTATTGAGATAATTTAAGTCATTTTGTAATTAATTTATTTTAACCTATAGAGAGAGTATGATTTAGATAGATCTGATAGAGCAATATTTGTTTGGTTGATAACATTAATTTAATTAAGATATATAAAGTATAAAAACATTAATTTAATCTTAAATATTAAAAAGTAAATAATAATTTGAATTTAGAAGCTTAAAATGACTGAAAATTGTAGATACGCTGAATCATCATAATTTAACTATCACTTGCTTACTATCCCCTAATCTAACGGATCTAAATTATTTTTGTACTACAGAAGATATGCAAAAAAGAAGGTTTTAGAAGCAATTAAAGATGAAAGCAAGAGTCTTTATGACATATTTGATTAGTTAAAAGAAGAAAAGAAGCAAAATCAACCTTTAAATAGAAATTAAAAGGGCGATAAAGAGCCAGTCCCTGAACATAGAACCTTATAGATAATTAATTTTGATAAACCATTTGAGGATGAACAAGTTAAAAAGTGGTTTAAAGTTATGGGAAAACTTAGATAAGTATATACTGGATCATATAAAAATAAGAAAGTGTAATCTTTATTTTAATTTTATATGAATCTATCTATTTTCAAGCAAGCAAGCTTTTTAGAATAGACTATTAAAGCAAAAGTTAAATATTATTCATCATAAATATAATTTTGTTTATAAAATAGATAGGGAATTGCAAAGAAAATTTATTTTGGTTTGGTAGTATTCAAAAATGAATTTGATATGACAAAATGCTTTGATAATGACCTTTTCTAGACAAAACTTGAAGAATATATGAAATATTAACGTAGATAATAAGACTCTGAAGGCAAAGAATAATATTTAAGAAACCTCTTATCATCTTATGAAGTAATTTCAAAATTTATTGATATTAGAAAGATTTTAATTTTCTCTTAAAAAGGTTTTAATTTTCTCTTAACTAAAATTTTTAATAAAGGGTAACACTATAGATGAAGAAAAGTTAGAATTTTTGTCAAAAATGGAGCATGGTGGATTTAAAATAGTAACTGATAAAACTGGTGAATATGACCCAAAGCAAGTTGATTAAATAGATTAAAATCCTACTCTTGATCGTTATGGTAACAAGAAAAAGCAAAAAAATAAAGAATTTTAAGACTTTTACAAGTTCTAAGTTAGTAGAGCAAGTCTATCAGGTAAATTATTTAATATTGTCAAAATCTAACAAATTAATGAATTATAAAATATTTAAAATCTAACAGATACCTTAGGATTACAAAATGAAAAGACTTTAACTGATAAGGAACTCATGAAAAGAAAGAAAAAAATGTTGATAGAAGGTTTTGAATAAGATCGTGAATTGCTTAAAAAATTAAAAAAGAATGATGATTGATACATTTTTTGTGTTTATATTTAAATAATGTAAATATTTTAGGAATAATCAAATACTAATTATTAAAGCAATCCATTTAATTATAATAGTTTATTAATTATTCAATATAATTTTATCTGAACAATTGAATGTTATTTTGTTTGTTTGACTGATATTATCATTTTAGCTTCAATTAAAGAATAAGAATAGAATATTACTTTCTAGCTGTTTGAAAATAAAAATAGCTTTCAATAATGATCTAAAATAAATTTCAGAAAATTATTAATTATAAAGATTATAGTTGAAACAAATTAGTGAAACAGGTTACATAAAAGGGATGGTCACTTAATGTCACCTTAGTTTAACGATTCAACATTATTTTAAATTGAATTTAAGAATATTATTTTCTCTTATTTGCGGAGATATATTTGAGTTCCTTAAATTACTTTTGATAATCTAATATATTGATGTGAAATACTGAATAATTAGGGAACCATATTACATAAAAACTTAATGATTTATTCTCATTTAATCTGAATATTAAAATACTATTTTAACTTGAATTAATAAATATTATTTTTTTAGTTTTTGATAGTAACTCAAAATGCTTTTAAAAAATGATTTGAAGTATATTTGAAAGAAATAGTAATTATGAATAGTTTAGCTAAATTAGGAAAACAGTTAGTTTACATGAAAAAACACTTTTTGGTTAAAATACGTTTTCTGATTTATATTTAATAAATTTACTAGTAATTTATTTTAATTTACATTAAAAAAATATCATCTATCTTATTATCTCTCAATCATTTTTTTTACCTTTTGCTTAATTTTTTTACTTTTATATTTTATTTATATCATTAATTTTTATTAAATGAGCATTCAAAATTGAATTAACTTTTTGTTGTTTGATTCATGCTCTTTAAGATCTTTGAGGAGAAATTATATCTGCAGCCCTAGAAGATTACTTTTGTTATCCAGTAGACTATTAAATAGAAGCCGACTGCGCTCTATTATTTTATGTATATTGCTAGTAGGAAATAGGATATTGATTAGGGAATTTAGTTGATTATCTTGAGCTAGTTAAATAGCTATCTTAAATACTTTTTTTGCTCTTTTATTCAACTTAAAATAAATTTAGTTACTACTTTTGATCTTTTTTCTCCTTTTTTGTGGCTGATATTGCCAAATAACTTCCTTAACTCTGATTGGTATTTTGGTTTGATGTTATATTATTTTTTTTCTGAATTTTAGAATACTCAATTTAAGTAACTGATTTTTAAAGAGTTGGATATTCAGTATGGTGATATTTAGTGTAGTCACTTCTATATCTCTCCATTTATGTAAGTTTTTCTTTATCACTCATAATATTAGTAGAGTATTGCTTTCTGTATGCATCAAATACTTAACTATGCTTATTTTCTACCTTAATTCTTTTTTAGCCACGAAGATTAAACATATCTTTCTCATCAACTAAAGCAATAGTTCCATAACCTAACTCAAAGTGATCTTTTTTATGAGGAGGAATTCTGATACCTTTGTTTTCTAAAACCATATCGCTTCTTTTTATAAAATCTTCCCAACTTCCTTTTGTGTATGCTTATATCTTAATTGGACTATGAGGGCGAGGATTGCCATGAACAAACCCATCTTGTGAAGTTTTTTTAATAAGATTCTTCCAACCCTCTTTATTTGATGATTGAGTGTGCTATAAGTCAATAATTAGCTACTATCTAGGTGAACAAACTTCCATTTTCCAAGGTTACAAGCTTTTAAAAAACCTAATTCTATTTAAATTAATTTTTATTTATTACAAACAAACCAATCCAAATATTTTTTTAAATAAAAGCTAATAAATTTGATAAAAATAATGTTTTCATAAAAATTTCCAGTTACTTCTGATTACCTAGTTATTTTTTGTGTCTAATTTTTTGTCGTTTAAAATAACAGCATGATAATTAAAAGCTTATACTACCTACTAAACTAAGAACAGTGTAAATTAATCTTGCTATTAATAATCATTTTTTACAATTAGCAGTTCTATTTTTAAAATGAACCATTTTCTCTTAATCAATATTTCAATATGAATAAAAAAACAATGCTTTTACTTCATCTAATAAATATTCTTATTTTTAGCAAGCCAGTGAGTGTATTATGTCTATTTAAAAAATAAAGATATAATTGCTAACAAAATAATATGAAGTTAAACAATTCAACACCTCAGTATTTAAGTTAAATGAGATTTTTCACCACAATTTTATTTAAAAAATTTCCAAATTCTATTTAATTTATTTATTGACTTTACAATTTTACATAATTTGCTTAATTATTTTATGTACTTTACTTCAAATAATATTGAAAAAAAATAAGATTTTGAAAAAAGCAACTTAGTAAAATGTAAATTAGAAATTAGTAACAAAATTGAATAAAACAATTTCACTAAAAAGCATTATTGATTTTTATTGATACTATTGAAATAATTATAAATTTAAAAACTTAATCAAATAAATAACTTAATTATTTTATGTAATAATATTAGACTCAAATGGTGATAAATAATTTTTTTTTTTAAGATGGTGTTACTTTAGGATAATTATTATTGATTTTAAAAATAAGATTTTGAAAAAAAGTAATAAAATAAATAACTTAAAAAAATTTACGTAATAAAATTGAAAACAAATAAAACAATTTCACTAAAAAGCATTATAGATTTTTACTGATATTATTGAAATAATTATAAATTTAAAAACTAAATCAAATAAATAAATTCAAGCTTTAAATTAAAAAAACGATTTCATTTTTCTTTTTTGTAATGAGTTTGATGTACTTTTTCAAAAACTTCACCAAATCTCTTTTCAACATGCTAGAAAAAGGGTTCGAAAGTTTGGAAATCGGTAGATTTTATTGGCTTGTCGATAAAGTATGACATTTCTGATCTAAATATTTTAGATAATACTTATAATTGAATTAAAATTAAATTATTTTACCCTCTATTTACTTTAATCTTCTTTTCATGAATCAAATTTTCATTACCCATGCAAATGGCAATTTAGATAGGTAATTTTCTTTCATATGCGTACTATTTGTTTAAAATAGATTAATTTGTTATTTCTATATAATTTTATTATACAATTAGCATTCCTTTCTTCATTGGTGCAGGCTTGACAGAATCAAACATACGATGGCCTTCAGGATATACTAACAAATTATTTCTTTTTGAAAGAGCCCATTTGCTATCGAGCCATTAATAGAATCTAATTTTAGAATATATAAGAATTTATTGATAATAATTATATTTAATCTTTTTGCTAAATAAAATCTTTCATTTTTTTCATTTTTTAAAAATAAGTTCATGATTTTTTAAAATAATAACATTAATCTTTATATTTACTTTTAGAAATCCTTTCTTGGAGCATCTCTGTTGAAATACCAAAGAGTTTTCATATATGGAGATATCATTAAAGAAATAGGGAAAGCAACAGCTACCAAATATCTAATTAATTATTTTGATAATTGCTATAAAAAATATAAGAAATACATTTTGAAAATTTGAAGTTATCTCAAAAAAATGCAGAAAATGAAGAGAAATACCTTGCTATGAAGTTAGCAGTATAATCCATCATTTTGTCATGTATAAAGAAATCACTCCAAGATCTATGGTTGACTAAAATAAGTGCTTTTTCATTACGGACAGGTTCTTGTGAACCTTCTATTTTTTTTAATTTAGCATTTAAAAAGAAACAAGTCATAGCAGCCCAGCTTTTCTAAACGTTGAAAGGATTAAAGGTAACAAATGCATAAAGTATACTTAATATACTTAGTACATAATAAACTACCAACATATTCAAAAAGAAATGCACGGCGTCATATATTCTTATTAAAATCTTCATGTCTATCTATTCTTTTTTTTTTTATAAATTTTTTCCCTTTGCTAATTATTTCAAATAGGTATTGATTTATTAATAAATTATTTAATGATTTAAAGATAATAAATCTTTTATTTTTAATTTACTTTCTCACAAAATTTATCACTATTAGGGAAATCATACGTCACTCTTAATTACATCTTCAAGTAATTTCAAAATAAATCAGAAATTTAATTCTACTTAGAATATGTTTTTTTTACACATTATTCGCAATTTAAAAATAATTTATAATTAGCTGCATTCATTCTAAGAAGAATAAATTATTCTTATTTATGAAATATCTTTTATTTATTTATTTTTTAAATTATTGCTAATTAAAATCTCCACAGTATTAAACATCCTCAAATTTACGTATATTTTAAAAAAAGAATAAAAGTAATTTGCTTGAGTAACTTCCTATTATTAATTCAGCTAAATTGAATAAAAATACATATTAATAATAAAATAATAGATCTTACAAAGTAATTCCTTAAAATAATTACCTTAGTTAATCTATTCTAATATTATTAAAAATTATTTATCAAAATCTAAAAACTTCAAATTCATTAGTAAAAATGTCATTTACAAACTCTTGATAAGAAAAGGTGTTAATTACAACTGAATAAGGATGCATAAAAATTCATAATCGCTTAACTAATATAAATATATATCTACAAATATAAATAAATTTTTTAGGCAAGCAAGCATAAATCACAACAAACTCGAAATTAATTTATTTTTAGAGCTTTATTTTAAAATAAGAATTAAAAATAATCTAAATAATTTTTATTTACTTCAGTAGAAGATCGAAATATGTGACATATCCTTTTTTCCCTGCATCAAGTTGCTTAAAAAGACTTAGTTTTAAAAAGAATAGGATAAATAAAATAGTAAATTAATAAAAATTACTTTGTGAAAGAAATTAAATCATATCCCTTTGAATTAGCAAAATTTAAGAATTCACTTTATGTAATTTTTCCTTTATTTTATGTATCAATTTTTTTATAGAGTTGCTTAATTGAAGTATCTTCTTCTGATGGTTTACATAATTGACTAAGAGTATATCCAAGTTCATTTATATCCAAATACCAGTCCTTATTCTAATAAGAAAAAATAATTGCATTTATATGAATAAAAGATAAAAATATTACCATATCAGATAACTCAAAAAGGGCATTTATTTCTTTATTAAGTATGATGATAGACTAGATTTGAGGGACATATTATTTGACTAATGTCTTTATTAGAAAAAGAATAAATTATTTAAATTTATTAAAATGAAATGAAATTATTACTTGCATTTTATAAGTGAAGTATTCTTTTGTTAAGCTTTATAGAGATAATGAGAAATTGTCAAATATCTATTCAAGAACTTATTCACAAGTGAATTTACTGAGGTGATGTTTTAAAGTAGGAAGATGGAAAAGTTTTCTAGGAGTAAGTACTTGTTAAGAAAACTTATCTTCATTAACTGAGCAATCTTCTTAAGATAAAGGGATATACGCAGGAGCTTCAAGCATTTAATTAGAATGGAAGCTATAAAAATATGGCTATAAGTCAATACTTTGTTATGACAAAATAGAAGCAACATTTACTACAGATATCTTTTCACTTGCTTTTTTTTTTTAAGCATTTACAGGAGTGTATTAATCACTTTCATCATTTGACTTCCTGTTAAATTTCTCAAAATCTGTTACTGAATCGAATTCATAAGCATTTGTTAAAGCTTTGAACGTAAGGTTTTAGTTATTATTTTAATATTAATTTATGTTGGTGTGTACCTTGCTTTAATCAGAGTTGTTATTTTACTAAAATTATTATTAATCTATTTATTTTACTAATTAATTACAAAGAGAGTTATTTCCATCATTATCTTAAAATGAATAAAACCTTCCATTTTATTCATTCTCTTTTAAACTCTCATCATCAGAATCTAAATCTTAGTGATTTGGAGTTTATTCTTATTGGTTTTAAATGAATAAATAACCTTTTTAATCATTCTAATATCTATCTGCTTCTCCATAATTTGTATTTTGTTAATTATCAATTTAATAAATATTACTTTAATAAATGTATTTACTATCTTTTAAATTATCCATGTAATTGTCTGATTGTCTTTGAGATATATTTTTAGAATTTTAATTAGACTGGCTACTAATGTATTTACTAACTAATTCATCAACTTAATTTTTATTATAATTGCTTGTTGCTTTATCAATATTAGTATTATTGTTGATAGAATAATCTTCATTCATTTTCTATTTCTTTATTTTATCTTCATCAAATTGTATCTGAGTTTAGGGATCTACAAAAGTAAATGATGAACTGTATGCATTTATTGAAGGTTGTAAATAATTAGTCTGACTGGATTATTAATTAGATAGTGCAGGAGTAGATTTAGGGATATATCTATCTAAAATCTCTTAGATTCCAGAATTAAATTATATTTTATTTGAAGAGGTGTTATTTTACTGTTAATATGATGATGTTGGTGTCAATGATGTTGATATTTCAGGTATTTAATATGGATTGCTAAAAGGTTATTGAGTGAATGAATTAAATTATTTTTAATCTTTTTAATCATGATTTTGTTGTGTATTGCTAAAAGATTAAGAATATTAATTATCAGATTAGGAATAAGTAGAATTTTAGTTATCAGATGTGAATTAAAAGGGTTTCAGGGTATTTATTCTCATGTTTATATCATATTAATAGCTTAATTTTTTGTTTTCATTTTCTATTTTAGAATTTAGAACGCTCCAATCAGTAAGTAAAGAATTGTTGTATTATCTAGCAGATTAGCAATTATTTGCAGCATTATTAATATGATTTTAAATTTAATAGGATGGTGTTAAAGTAGATTCTCTTTAAGTTATTGGTTAGCTCAAACTGTCTCTATAACTATAGCTTCCTATACTTTATGAGTCTATATACTTTTATTTTTATTAATCAAAAGTATATGTTGGTGGCTAATTTATACCGTATACATTACTAGTTCCACTTTAATAGCTATTATTTATTGGAGTTTTACTTGCTTAAGTTAAAGATAAATTACCAATATTATTAATATCAATAAATATAGATGTATTACTAGTTGTACTAGATGGTTATATAGAATTTTACATTGATCCTAATGCATATGAGTTGGTTGAATTTTAATTACTGAATTAATTGGTAAAGCTAAATTGTTAATTTTAAGTAGAACTTTTAGGAGTAATTAAATTACTAATTCTATCATTAATATTTGCAAGAAGAATGCTGCTTTCAATTTATTCTGTTTATTTCTATTATTATAAATATGGCTTAACCGCATTGTTTTACTAAATACTAAATTCGCTTGGTTCAGAGATTTTATTTGAATTAAGGTTTGTCTAATAATCATTTTAATTAATTCTAGTATTATAAGGGGAACCCTATAAAGGTTTTGTTGCAGTATTCTAATTGCTATTGTTTAAATGATAAATTGGGTCGGTTTTTAAATCATATTGATTTGAATTTTGTAATAAATAGGGATTGATTAAGGAATTTTCAAACTTCTGTGAAGATTATATAGGATCTTTAAGTAAGAAATCATAGCAAACACCATAAGAATCTTTTTAAGATTAGGAACGTCCTTACTTAACTTCACTGCCATTATAACTATAAGCTTATCCAATAAGATTAGTTTAATTACCAGATTTATTAGAAGGTATCACAGGTGAAACCCCTCCATCATGTAAATGATTGATGTATTTATTTTCAAAGGGGCTTTAATATTTTTAATTTGAGTTCTATTTTGACATTAAATCTATTGATTTTGTATCAGTAAATTAATTTTATGGGAAATAGCTATTTTAGATAATGTTAAAATTATCAGATTTCTAACCAGAAACAGAGATACTGCGATTTGGTAAAATTATCTTTGTAGGTGTCTCCTAAATTCCAAACTGCTCATCTTGGAATACAACATTTCCATCTGTAGATTATTTTTTATTGGCTGAATCTTTTTGTGATGTAAATTTTGTTGGAGATTCAAAAGTAAACATTTTTTCTTAGTATTGTCTATTATCTTAATTTGGAATCTAATAATTTTATGAAGATTAATTACTAATGGAATATTTGTCAAAATTGTTCTTATTCGGATTGTAATTATTGGATTCAACAGTGTCCAAATTGAAATTTTAATCAACAAAATTTTATTTTGAGTATTGATTTTCATTAGATTATTGACTAGATAATTTCTAAACTGAAACTTGTTTAATTTCATCAAGTTAATCATATTATTGATAATCATAATTTTACTTAGAGTTATTTTTCTAATTATGTTCGCTATTTAAGTAAATTGTTTCTATTCTATTTAAAGTATAACCATCAGAATTCGAATTTATCTCTTAAAGGTATGGATTGAATGGATAAGCCATAGATTCTGTTTTTATTGTATATTCTTAGGGCTTGTTAGTTTTTTTAACTTCCTCATCTTTTTAGTCTTAAATTAAATAATTATTATTTTGTCTATAATTATTTTAATTGTTTGTTAATTGCTCCAATTTTACTAAATTTACAGAATAATTTTTATTTTAAGTAAGCTAATTGAAATAATTTTCATTATTTTTATTGCTAGTCTGCTGTCTATCTGTATTACTTAATGATGAGCTTATTGAAAATTTCCTCTCTGATTAATCTTAAGTAGCAACCCCAAAAGCTTTATTTTAATTTTCGCCATACAATTTCACTTAAAATTGCTATGGTGAAGCAATATTCTATCTTGGAGTCTAATATTATGGCTAACTTGCAGTCTATAAATCAAAACTAAGGACATTATCCTTAGCATTGACTTTTGTGAATGCTAAATTTTCATTTTCTTTCTTGTTTTAAGCTTGTTTGACCAAATTTTTTGGAGTTTGCAATTTGTCCTAACTAAGAATTTAAGAATTATCTCTGCTAGTGTCCTTGCTTTAGTCTTAAATATTTTTTTTACTTCCTCTTTTAGTGAATTGTTGATTTTGTTTATTTATCGAGCTTCTCTGGTTTATTTTAGGTGATTTTTTTAGTTTATCTGCCTAGTTATAATTATTATTATTATATTTAGGGATGGATGGGACTTTCTTCAATTTTTATGATTAATTAATGTCCTTAGGACTTACTGTTTGCTAACTATAATCATTCCTACTTGTCTATGAAGTTTACTACTTGATATTTTAATCATCATTTTTGAAAAAATAGTTATTCTTTTAAACTCTTGCAGAGTTAATATTATCCGTTGTAGTAGAAATCCCCTAGCTTTAAATTTATGGTTTGATTGATAATTTATTTTCTGAATAGATGTCTTATTGGGATTAAGATCTTGGTTTTTTGTCTAATGGAGAATTTTACTCTTTGCTCACTAATGAAACTTAGTTGATAGGAGTAGCAGGAGCATGCAATTTATAAGTTATTAGATTTACTTTATTGCTTTAAGTCTAACTAGTAGTAAAAACTTGTTACTGGTGCTGTTATTATTAATTTATTTGCCCTTCATATGCCCTTTACTAGTTGCTATTTGTTTGATTAATACCATTTTGCTAAACTTTATTCTAATTAAGATTATTTTAGTGAATATTCTAGTGAGTGCTGTTACGTGATAGCTATCTATCAGTAATAATCTAACTATTGAAGCTATCATTTGGATTTTGCTATTTTTATCCTAAAACTTACTCCTACTATTAATACAATTTATAATTTACAAAAAAAAATTAACTTAAATGATACTTTTTTATTAAAGTTGATTAAATTATTTACTCCTTCATTATATGGCTGCTAATTTTTGTAGCTCTTTAAGAACTTTTTGAGCTCTGTTTGCATCTAATCGATTTCTAATTATTTTTAGTAATAATGAGTAATCACTTTAAAATTTTTTAAATTCTAACTAAAGAAGAATAAATTTTACATTTCTTTTTGCTTTTTATGATTGCTATAACTTGATTGTTTCCTTCTTTAATAAGCTGCCTTAATATGTTTTTGTCATCTCTTATAATTTCTTTGATTAATATTCAATAAACATTTAAACACTCCATAAATACAAAGTTTATTTCAATTTGTAATAAAAGCAAATTACATTAACATTTTTCAACTTATTCAATGTATTCAATATTGCTTGTAGAGTTCACAGAGTTACCCTTGATCTAATTTTTTAATTCTGTCTGCTTTCCTTTACCAAAAGTAAATACGTTCATTTACTTTAATGAATTTTTTCTGCGAAAATTTCTTGTTTATTTATTTTTTGCCAGCTAAAAATTTAATTAATTGAAAAAATATTGTGAGTGTTATTTATTTTTAATACATGAATGAATATGAAGGAATAGTGCTATATCTTTATTTCTTATTTTATTTATGATTAGAATGAAAAATATTTAAATTCAGCTGATTCCTTTTTAAAGTTGTGTTAGTTAATTCTATACATTCTTCAAAAAAATCTCTTTTCCATTTAACAAGTCAATATTTTAAACAAACTTTCCTCTTCATCAAATTTCATTATTTTTCAGTTAAAATAGTCCTATAAAAATCTAAATCTTTCTTGAACAAATTATTTTTATAAATTTTTCATTACAATTTATCAACTAATTTTACATATTTTTAATTCAAAAATATTCATCAACTAATTTTTATGAGAAACTATTTAATATTTTGAAAAACAAAAATTAAAAAAATAGTTTTATTTTTCAAAATTGAAATTTCATTTGCCATTTATTCTTCATTCATTTACATTTAATAATATATTTTATCTGTAATAATTACTACAAGTAAAATAAGGTGGATCGTTTCCCAGAAAAAATAAAAAGCTACATAAATTCAAATCAAAAATACAACAAAAGAACTTAAGAAACATTTATTTTTTGGAATAATTTAATTTATGTTATTCATTTTTTTAATAATTTTTAATAACATATTTTATCTTAAATTTCCATTTCAAAATGTAAAAAAGACACCTCTATTTAAATAAAAATTCCAAAGTAAAATTTTCAATGAATTCAAAACAAGCATTTAAAAATTTATAATAGCTTAAAAAATAATGACTTTAGAAGAAATCATTCTATCTCATTTTTGTATTTAATTACAAATTAATATAATCTAAAATTTCCAATTTGAAAAATAAAAATATTTTTTTTTGAAGTCACTAAACGCTAAAAACGAAGACTTCTTTTTTCAAGAAAAAAATTCAAAACTAAATTATTAAATAAAATTGAATTTAAAGTATTTTAGAAACTATTAAAGGATTTTAAGAATTGCTTAATCTTAGTTTAATTAGTATTATCTCATTTTATTTGAATCATTTTTATAATTTTTTTATCTAAAAAATATAACACTCTTTTATAAAGTAAAAAGTAAATTCAAATTAAGCATATAGAAATGATGGAAAGCCCTAGAAAAATTTGATTTTAGATAAATTAATTTTATCTCTTTAATTTTAAGATAAATTTTATTCAAAATCTATTTTGATTTTTCATTTAAAATTTTAAGAAGTAAAATAGACATGTTTTCTTCTAGAAAAATGAAAAACTATATTATAAATAATAAGTAGATTCAAAGTAAGCATTTAGAAATTAAGATGGGCTAAAGAAACATTTGATTTAAGAATCGCTGAAGAAAAAGTCTGGAAAACCTCTATTCTCGTTTCTAAGACCATTCATTTAATATTAAATATATAAAAAGCAATTTTAATTAGCCAAAATAATTAATAAAAAATTTCAAAAAAGTTTAAATCAAGCAAATAAAATTCAAAGGTTTCTAACCAAATAAAATGGAATTTTAAGATTTAGGAAGAGTATGCTCTATACTTCATTGTAAGCAAAAGGATTTTTTACCTTATAAATGTGGTTGTTGTGAAAGAATAGTAATTAATTAAGCTTTTTATCATGTTCTAAAATTGTTAATTAAAATAAAAGTTTTGTTAAGATCACTTTAGATAAGAAGCTCATGAATGCTAATATTCAAATAGATTTGCAAAAAAGGCTTTAGTTTGTCCATTTTGTTTATAAGTAGTAAAATTTAATGGATCACACACTGAAACAGAAGCAGTAAATATTTTTAATATATTTTTATTCATAATATTATTAGATGATTAAAAGAAAATTAATCCAAAAATGAATATTAAAATAGCTAGATATCCATTAAGCAACTGAATGCGATATAAAAAATAGAGAAAAGGCTCTTAAAGAAAAAGAAAAAGTATATTGTGAGTCTGGTAAGAAATGCAAATAAGCTCTCACTGATTTGAACACATTTGTTTGTAAATAATGTGATAGACAATTATGCCTAAAACACAGAATACCTGAAGAACACGTATGTTAAAGAATTAAAAGAGATCCTAACTAGAAAAAAATTGTTTAAGTTGAATAAAGACTTGAGTAAATGCGTTTAGATTAATAAGTTAAAGAAAATCCAAATCTTTTAGGAGGAGCCATTCACTAAAGGAGAGAATATAATGTTAATTAATATTAATAGTAAACTAATTAATAATACCAGTAATAAGCATTAAACTCATAACAATCTTAGTAATAACAACTAGCAGAGCGCAGGTAAATGATGCAAATGAGAGCATAATAATAATAATAGTAATAACAATAATAGTAATAGTAATAAAATAATTCAAGGTAAGCCTAATAAAATTAATAGCCTTAATAGTAAAATGCTGCATTTTGGAATTAAATACATCAACAGAATGCGAATTAATAAATTTAATAACCACAAGTATAAAACTAATAAAATTAATAGCCTTAATAGTAAAATGTTGTATAATGGAATTAAATCTATCAATAGAATGCTTAGTAGTAAATTTAATAATAACCACAAGTACAGATTCAGTAAAATTAATAGCCTTAATAGCAAAATAGGGGCTTTTGGAATTAAGCACATCAGCAGAATGCATAATAGTAAATTCAATAATCACAAGTATAGCTATAGTAATAGCTTTAAACAAATTAAGTTAGTTAAAGAACATAGCCTTAAAACTATAGAGAACCATAAAGAGAGGTAATTATTTAATTATGATTTACAATAATAATATATTTTTTATTTAATTTAAAGATATGCAATGTCTGTGGAAGAAGCTTTGAAACAATAGTAGAATTGCTTTCACATGCTGAATAAGTCCACTAAGCTTAATAAAATAATACAGGTAATTAAGCTTCTTAACAAAATACAATAAATAATAACAACTAAAGCAATGCAAATTAAGCAAGAGAAGTTTGTGATGTTTGTGGAAAAAGTTTTAATGACTTTGAAGAGCTTATAGCTCATGCAGAAAAAACTCATTTTTAATGAAATTTATTGATATAAATTTTAAATGAAAAAAGTCTTTAGTAAATGATAACAAAATATATAATATTCATATTAAATTTAACAACTTTGATATAAAATAAATTAAAATCCCTTATAACTAATGATAAGTGTTAAATCTTTAATAAAAATAATCAATAGATACTTAGTAAAACAATAATTTGAGACAGACAAGAAGTAATAATAATCGTACAGTAAATTAAAAGAAAGGAATATTAGACTATCTTGATTAAAAGTTCTAGTCTGCTATCAATCATCCTTACCTATCTGATTATTTAATTATGATAGGCATATTTGGTTTTGGAACTTTTTATCTTTTTAAACATATCTAAAGCTGAATGAACAAATAATAATTATAATAATTTTCTAATTAGTTAATGTATATATTTATAATTCTGTATAAAAATTAGTTTAAATAATATTATTTTCAAATTCAAAAATAAATCATATTTTGTTTTAAGTCTCTAATTTTATATGATACTCTTTATATTTAAGACTCTAAATTGTGTATTAGATAATATGTACACAGATTTGCCAACTGTTAATTAATAATTTTTCTTTTTCTTTTTAGATTTTTTATATTGACTTCCTATTTAATTTTCTAGAGTTTTTATATGGGAAGATAATTTTTAGCTTGCATTTTAAAGGATTTTTAAAGATAAAATCTATATATTTATTTATTTATTTGGGTCTTTGATTGAGATAGATTTTATTTTTTAAATTAATAATAATTTCTTCTGTTTGACATTGTAAATCTTTTTAACAAACATGCTCTAAGAAGATCAGATATATTTTTTTTTTGACATCATAATAAATTATCCAATTAATATTTGAAAATTCATTAAAAAAGCAATATAATATAAATTATCAACTAATTTCCCTCTAAATAATTTGTAAAATATATTTGAGAAAATAATTATAATCAAGAGGAAAAAAGGGTGTAAAAAAATATCCAGATAGACAGTGAAAATGTCTATTTTTATGATATATATTTAGCAATTAAAATAATAATATTTAATAGAGTTATCAAAAATATTTAAAATAAAAAAATAAAGATGAAAGAATTAGTATAAAGCCCTATTCGTAGTGAATGAAATGTTCAAATTATTTTTTACTAGATATTTTTCTTATAATAAAATCTTAAAACTTAGTGACTATTATCTTCACTAAAATTTCTAAATATTTAACTTTAAATTTAGTTTTATTTTCACAATATAAAGAAGAATAAATTTTTTTTTTATTTGATAAATTACATTTTTGATTTCAAAGGAAAATTAATTGCTAGATTTAGTTAACTTTTATATTTTATAAAAATAGTTAGTTGCTTCTTTAAATTTTTTATTGATATAAATTTTCTTTGTTAGCTGTATTTTTATGATCTTAACGAGATTATATATCTTGTAATCTAAAAAATCAAAAAAACTTAAAAAATCAATTATATCAGAATTTATCAAAATGAGAGAAGAATGATGATTAATTATATGTAAAAAAGTGATGCTTAAATATTCTAAATGGGTCTGATGATATTTTTTCAATTTCTCTTTAAGGAAAGAATACTCATAATTCTAATGGTAAATATCATATGCTTAACTTACAAATATTATGTTTTGCTTTCATTTTAGTTTTATTCTAATAAATATTATGAGAAATAGTGAAAATAAATATTTCAATTTCAATTATTTGTAAGATTGTGTTTGAGATTAATTATGTTAATAGGAGTTAGAAAAAAATTTTTGTTGATCTGGTTGATTTCCTTTAACATTCTAAAAAATTTAATTTATTGATGCAAAAGAAAAAAATTAGGTATCATTAATATACTTTGATTTAGTGAATTATGTTTATAAAAATCATGTTTTATTTATCACAATAATATATTGTCGAGTGTTGTGTTGTGATTCTAAGATTTTGAGTGATAACATTTACAGTTTTTAGAATTAAAACGGAATTTTCATCTCCAATTTTTTCAAAAACAAGGAATAAATATTTCTCATTCCTAAAAATTGAAGATAATCTATGTCAAAAAAAACATTTTTTTTATTTTATAATAACATCCATACCTAATCTGTTGGTGTACACCTATTTCTAGATTCTTTATTCATCCTTTCGCTACAAAATAAATAATGTCCTCATGCTTTCCTGATATGTTTTAAAATTTTTTTAATAAATATACCAGGTCTATAAAGAAGCTATACATATGTTCATACACTTCCTATCTGTAAGTTGTCTTAGATTCTTTAAGGCGAGTTATCTTTGAATCTTTGAGCTGAATTATCTGTTTTAGTTCTTTTTAAGCTTATGAAAAATCTTTATTCTAGTCAAAACATTGTAATTTGGTAATTGCTTAATCCATTTATCTCTGCATTCTCGCCATTCACAATAACTACAATTTATGACTTAATTTTAAAAGTTAATATTCTTTTAAAAATATTCATTATAAAAATTTGTACTTAGTAGAATTTGTTTAAAGATCCATCATAATTTTCATCTTTAATTTATAATCAATTATGATGATATCTCTTTTTTTGCTCTTAACGCATCAGCAGTTTGAATAATAGGTTTTTAATTTGAATTATATACCTTTAAGCTTTTTTACCAGGATTACTTTTTGTAGCTGGCTATATATTTATTATTTAAAATTACCATCTTTTCTTTAATAAATAAAACATAAAATTATTTACAAAGAAGCAAAATTGGTGGAGAGTATGGGCATTTTAATCACCTATTTGTGAATAGTGACAGATATTTATACCTAGTTTTAACTTTGAATTTTTTTTTATGAAGCTTGAGAGTCCTTTGATTTGATCAAAAATTTCTCAACCCCTAAAATATTCTAAAAAGTTTAAAAATAAATTAGAGTGATGATGATAATGATTTATTAACTTTAATTAGCTGATACTTACATATTCAAGTTAATTGAGCATTACTTACATTTTTTTTAAGATAGTAGGTAGATTCATAACATTTAATCTAAAAATAATATGATACTAATCCTTTGAACTTCATTTATTTTAAAGAATATTTCTTGGTCATATTTATAGAAAGTTAAAAAAAAATAAATAATATCAGGTGATTATCCTTACAAACCATAAAAAAAATTTGAAATAATTAATCAAATCAAACCAATGATGACAACACTATTTACTCTATTATAATAAATTATTATGTATTATTTTTTTAATTAGCTTGAAATTAAATATTCTAAATGATTTTTTATGTTTCTTTGTTGAGAAAACTAAAAATTTAACAACCCAGTTATTGTATTCTTCATTATAATATATTTTAGTGTATATTTATTTTTATTCTAACACTGTTGAAAATCCTAAAAATACATCTATTATCTTAAATTTTTTGCTATTGATCAGAATAATATAATATTGATAAAATAATAGCTAAAAAAGCTTGAAAATCCTATTATTCCTTCCTATATATTATTACATTCTTTTATTATATTTTATAAAAGAAATAAGGTGAATAATTTTATATAATAATTCAAAATGATTCTTTTAGGAAAATATACATTCAATTTTAAGCTTTCCTTACTATATTTATGTTTAAAAGTAGAATAATATAAAAAAGTTATTGATAATTCTTAATTTAACAATGACCCCAATTTATTTGATTAGAATCAAAATTTATTAGCATCAAAGAAGATAAGATTAAATATTATAAAGAAATGACTTCAGCTTAAAAATTTAAAAAGTTTCTTAAACATTCTCTTTGAAAATACACATAAAAAAAGTATTGTTTGAATGAGTTTTAAATGATCATGTTTTCTTAGATATCATATCGTTTGCTATATATCCATAAAAATACTCATTCTTTTATATATTAACCTGATCTTATTCAAATTACAGCAAAAAATCCTTAAATATTCTAAAAACATAATTTAAATTCTCTGGTGGTTCGTTAAATTCAAAGACTAAATGGTAGCTCTTTTTCAAAAGATTAAAAAAATTAAAAAAAATAAATAAAAAATATTAAAAAAACTTTGAAAATGGATTTTGATTATGATGATGAAGAAGGAATAACCTATACTGGTTGTTAGCAATAATAGACTTATTAAGAATAAGAAGAAAGAAAGTTTGATCCATAAGAGCACTTTTAGATGTAAAAAAATGAGGAAATACATGATCAAGTACCTGAATTATATGCATAAGTTAAATCTTAAAATGATGGTTAGAGACTTCAATCTTCATTCGATTGTGCTAATAGTAATGAGGCATAACTAAAGGAGGAATTAAACCGTAGACTTAATGAGTGTGGGTTAAACGGTTATTTTGAGATTAAAAGTGAAATAGAAAACACAAAACAGTAAATATCTTTATCAGAAAAATAAGGAAATTAACTAAAATTAAATAAATTAAAACAATACTTTGAAAATTTGAATAGTCTTTAAAAAATAGCTTAATAATTAAACCTTTTTAATTCTGATTATCTTTAAAATCAGAAGGAACAAAATAAAAGTTAACTCTTATCAAATTCTTAAATTCATTTTATTAATAGATTTAATCTAGGAGAAATTAAACAAATTCTTACAGAAATTCCTTTAAGCAGTGAAAAGCTTTTGATGGAGCTATTAAAAGAAAGTTTAAAATGTTTATAATCGGAAAATGATCAAGGAAATTAGTAGGCGCTAGACTATGTTAAAGAAATTGAAGCTAGGTTGAATTTAGAAGACTAATTCTCTAAGGAAAATGCTGAAAATCTGTAAAGAATCAAATAAAATTTGACCTAACATAATTACAATTTGTCAATTCTTGAAACAGAAAGTTTACTCAAGAAAATTAGACCACTGAATATCTATGAGCTTAGAAAATTAATTAAGGAAGCAGAAAAGGCCTCTAAGCTTGTAAAAGATAAGGAAATAATCCTTCTTTTAGGATAAACTGGCACCGGAAAGTCTACTACCATACATTATTTGAGTGGCTCAGTCATGAAAAAATTAAAAACCTAGGTTGGATATGATAAATTCTTAAACTATATAGGTCCTGATGAAAATCTAGTCAAAAATGAAGACCTGAAAAGAGTTAAAATAGGATTCAGAGCAGAGTCTGAAACACGTTATATTACCCCCATTTACATAAATTATAGAGATATTGGAATTGAAAAAGAAGGTTAATTTATTTTATGCGATTCAGCTGGTTTTTTAGACACTGCTGGAGCAGAAGTTGACATATCTAACGGAATTGGCATTGTAGAGGCAGTTAAAATGTGTAAAAGTGTGAGACCTGTAATTTTGGTGAGCTTTAACAGTTTTGGAGAAAAAGGTGAAGGAATCAAATAGTTAGCTCAAATCTTAGTTGGTTTGGTAGATAATATTTCTGATAAATTACGCTCTTTTTCTTACCTATTTACTAAATATCCTTAAGATACTGATGTTAATCCATATTTACATTAAATCAGAAATAGCTTAAGAGCTGAAGAAATATCTGATGTCAATTTTAGTAGTCTTTTCGACGACATGATTGATAAAACTGAGATGTCGGCTCTGAAAATTGACCCATTAGATTAGAAGCCTGCAAGGATCATTAAAGAATTGCTAAGATAAGAACCAATAAAAAATCCAAAAGGAATATTCTAGTTTTCAATAACAGAAAAATCAAAGAGTGTGTTGTCAGAACAAGTTAGAATTAACTAAATGTGCATAATATCAGCATCGAAGAGACACGAATATCAATTAATTTAGTAAAAGCTTGATGACTTAGCTTATTTAATAGATATACTTAACTAAGATTCAGTCAAATAGATATACACTGAGTGTATTAATTTTTTAAAATAAGATATCAATAAAAGCTATGAAAATGCTGTCGAATAACTTAAGAAATGCATTAAAAACTAAAATAAACTAGATATTGATGATTTAGTAGACTATCAAAAACTTGTTGTTAGATTTTAAGGGATTGAGAATCTAAGAAAATAGCATTTAGGTAATGATGTTGTTTAGACATCTTCTTTAATATAAGCTCTTAAAGAATCAGTAGAAACTATGTCAGAAGCATTCAGTAAAGAATAAAATATGAATAGCCCTTAAGCTTATATCTATCTTGATAACATAAAGCTTATTTCTGAGCAATTTCCTGAAATTGAAAATCAATACAAGAACTTGCTTAATTCTATTTCATAACAAATATAATTAACAGTCACATAAAGTTAAAATGCTCTTGAAAGTAATGATTTCATTCAATTCGCTCTTATTCTATCATCTATAAAATAATATGCAAATTTATATACAAATCATTTTGATGAACAACATATTATGAAAAACTTCGATTCGATTGTAGAATAATTTGACTAATACCTATTAATATAATAATAGAGAGGTGAAAAAATATTGCAACAAACAAAAAAAAGTGAAAAAGATGTGAATGAATTAAACTCTATCCTTACGGTTTTTGAATCAGTTGAACAAACTACAGAGCTTAAATAGCATGTGAAAAAGATATTAGAAAATGTAAATAAAACTAAATAAGCTCTTATTGATAAAGCACATTTAAATTTTCAGTAATTTAATAAATAAGTTGAACATTTTATCAGAGAAGACCTTGATAACCAAATAAGTTAACTGGATGAAATAGTATAAGAAATGAGCTTAATGAGAAAAATCAAATGGTTGGAAAACATAACAGCTGATTCATATCATAGTACAATTTCAGAAATAGTAAGTTTGATGTCTTAAAAGAAGAGAGAAATAGAATAATCATTCAGTGAATTTAAAAATAATAACAAAAAAATAGATTTTGATAGAATTTTATCTTGTATTAACTGGCTGAAGCAAGTTTCATGGATGAATGATGTAAAATCTGGTACATATGATAATATGATAAAAGTCATATCTGAAGAACTAGTAAAATATTGTAATTAAAATATTCTTGAAAAGCTCATTGATTTGGATATTAATTTAAACCGTCCAGAAAATGTATAAATTGGATCTGATTTAGCATCCGAAATAGAGAAAATGCGCTCATTTGATAGTTTTAACTGTGAACTCGCCAAAGTCAGAGAAACGGCATTTTAAAAATTTTTTGCATCTCCTAAATAGATATTTGAAAATATAAAAAATTAATTTAGAGAAGTAAAATCTGACAGTAATTAGGCAAATTAAAGCTAAGTTTAATAAGTTGTTTGTAGATTGGATGGTAGATATATAGAGCGTTTGCTGGTATTTATAGATCATTGTAGAAAAAGCAGGTGGCTTAGAGGAGAAGCTGAAAATGCATATGAAATATTAAAATCATATTTGGATTATTGTATAAAGATTAAAAGTGAAGAAATGAATATATGCTTTTCTAGGATTAAAAATGCTTCTACTAATGAGATGAAAGAGATTCCTGCTTTAGCTACTAAATTATCTTCTCACCTAAAAGAGATAAATGATTTGGAAAGTAATTCTCAAACTTCTCAAACTTCTCAAATTTCTCAAACCTTTGAGCTTATAAATGGAGATCAATTACTAGCAAGTTGGAAGGATACATTAAAATCATATTACATTCAATTGAATGATGAAATGGGTTACCCTTCTATCAGTACCCAGGCTTTAGCACTTAAAATATGTATTTCAAGAGCTATGATTGGAGTTGATTTTATTGTTGGGAATGATTTGTTTTAAAACAACTATCTAAACTTCTAAAAGTAAATCACAAAAGAATTCAGAGATATTCACTTGAGAATCTTAGAATTGATTGAAAAAAATGATTACTCGAGAGTGCAAGTTGAGATAGCCAACATTGATGAAAATCCTATCAATGAAAAAGCTTTGAATTAAATAAAATATTAGATAAATTAGCAAATAAATTACTCATTTGAGGAATTAAAGTTTCTAACTATTTCTTCTTTAGGAGATAATATGGATAAAAGTACTGTGAAGTCTATTGTAGATAACTAAAATAAGATAAATTCAGCTAAAAAATATTTGGGTGGTTTGCAAGGAGTCTTAGATTAGGAAACCTTTGCTCAAATTGACAAATAAATGCCCGAAATAAAACTAACAATTTGTACAAAGGTTTCTCAATTTCTAGAGAGTATTCAAGCCTTAATGAGGAGAGGTGATTTTTTTGAAGCAGAGTAAAAAAGAGAGCATATTACTTAAATCTAACTCATTTTAGGTCCCTTTTGGTAGGATTAAGAACTCAATGATAGAATTTAGACCCTCAAACAAGATCTTGAGCAAAGTGTTGAATAAACTGTCGAAGATTACAAAAGTGAGAAAACTGATTTCACACTATGTCCTCCTAAACCTATAATGGAGTAACTACATTAACTTTCTACAAAAAGCCTTAGTTATGCTTAAAGTTTGAGCAATTTATAAAAAAATTTGATAAATAAAGCTAGAAATGAAATAAAAAAGTATCAAGATTCCAGTCCAGATGAGAAATCTCATCAAATGATTGTTGTTGAGACATTTTTGAGTTTTCTCCCAGAAGATATGAAACTAATGCTTTAAAATGAATTTAATAGCCAAAAAAATGTATTTAAACAGAAAGAAGAAGGCTATTAAAATGATTTAAACAAATTAGCTGACAGTTAGAATTTAGAATCAAGAAAGAAATTTCTGGAGAAATGCAACAGAGAATAAATGAGTTACTATAAAGATTAAATGGTTAAACAAATTTAAACAGATGCAAATCGTCTTAAATAATAGTTTAAAGAAGAGATTTAAAATGCAAATATTAATCAAGCTATATAAAAATATTCTGAGGTATATCAGTACAAAAATAGTTTTGCTAAAGATGTTCCATAAGTCGAAACTGTAAATAAAGAGATTCATGAAAATATTAAAGTTTCAATACTTAAAATTTTAAAGTATTTGAAATCGATTGCTACCATTGACGAATATGACTCATTTGAGAAAGAATATGGAAAATTAATAATGTTTATAGATTCAATAAATGAATTTTTCAAAGACAATTAAGATGTTCTTGGTAAAGAAGTTTACCTAAATATTGATGAAACCTACTCTCAAATCCAGAAATATTTAGTGGACAACTAAATGAATTATGAAAAAAATTTAGAATAAATGTAAATTAATTAATTGGAAAAGAGTCTTTCATAGGTAAAAAAATGGGATAAGCTTGTTAAAAAAATTATATTTGACTTAGAAAATTTCTAAACATTAGATCAAAGTTAAGAATGGCTTAAGTCAATGAGTTTAATTGCCAAAACATGCAAATCTTACGATTCATGTATTACAAAAGTTTAAAATACCTTAGAAAATATTAAGTAAGATGTACTCTCATTGGAATTTAAAAAAGAATTTTAAGAATAAAGAAATAAACATTTTTCTAAGTTAGAATAATAGCTTAAAATTTTGAAAGCAGTTTAATCTATAAAAGGAAACTTTTTAGATACAAAATTTGATCTAGAAACTTATTCAAAAGAATGTCTTCCTCATGTTATTAATAAAATAGATCAAGGTACTGAAGCTATTAAGAATGTTTTATCCAAAGAGGATGAGTATAAAAGATCAGATTTTGACACATTCAATTTGTAATATGAAAACATCTCTTCTATTAAATAAAATGTTAAAATTTAGGAAATTTAAAATAAGCTACAAGGAGACGTTATAGATTAAGAGCTTAAAAAGAAAATAAAAGTGATTACAAGCAAAATAGATGTTTAAAATATCAATACTGTGACAGAAAACTTACTTTAAATGAAATTATTTGCAGAAAATATCCCTTCTTTCAAAAATGAGATTGACTAAACTTTAGATGAGACTCTAAAAACTTATCTCAACAAGGATAAAGCTGCTAGAGGATAAAAAATCTCTGAGTTAGCAACTATCCTGCAAGCAGAAGAAACAGGTTTAGGAGCTACAATTATAGCTGATCACGCTTGCTTTAAGGGTTAGTAATTGTCAATTTTTAACCAAAGCACCAAGAAGCATGGCATTGATTATGTTTTGAAAAACATTGAGGGTGATGAGATTGACAAAGATAGGGTTAGAGAGCTTCACGATTCGATAAAAAAAGAATATGAAGAAATTACTGAAAAGTATTTAGTCATGTTAAAAAAAAAGTTTAAAACTGATCAAGACATCATTCAAGAAATAGCCTTATTGACTAAGTAAATTGCTTCAGGCACTAAACACAAAAAAGGTAAAATTACATGGGATTTCGGAGTAAGAAGCAAGATTCCTACAATAATTGCCCATATTTTTGCTCTCTGGTCTCTTATGAACATAGAATTCTATAATGAAATGGGAGAAAAAGAAAATAGTAAAGACTATCTATTCTAACCACACTCTGGCTAAATCGTTTCCATTTTTAGATTACTTGGTTTAGGGTATGTAAAAAATGCAGAATAGCTACAAAATAATTTGATATAAATTGGTACTGGATAAGGAAAAAGTGTTACCTTAGCTGTTACATCTTGTATATTTTCCCTAATTGGTGTTGATGTTTATTGTGCTTGCTACAGTGAATACCTCAGTAACCGTGATTATGAAAGTTTTGTTGCACTATTTGATGTGCTTGGAATCACTAAAAAAATTAAATATGGTCCTTTTAATAAAATTTGTGAGTTAATTATTAATGAAAACGGCGATTTACGCAAATTAACTACAGATTTCATTGAAAATGGTTTCTCAGTAGAGGGTGTTAAACCTGCTGAAGTTTCCTAAAGCCCTAAAGTTTTACTTATTGATGAAGTAGATGTATTCTTTTCTAATGATTTTTATGGCAGCTTATACAACCCACTAGCTCGTTTAAAGGATTTATCTATATAAAATTTAGCTAAATTCATATGGAAAAATAGAACCTAACTTTTATAGCTATCATAAATATAAGAAACCGAAGAATATAAAGAATGTGTTTCTAAATTTAAGAATTTGAATTGCATTATTGATGAATCTATCAAAGACATGGTTGCTGATTCTAAAAATTTTAAACATGAATATGAAGTGATGAATGATAAGATAGCTTATAAAGAATAAGATAGCATTTCATTTGACATAACATATGGTTATAAAACTCTGTTTGCCTATTTTTATGAATAAGAAAAGGGAAGAATAAGTCAAGAAAGTCTTGATGAAAACACTTTTATTGGAATCAGATGTGGAAGTTATTCTTATGCTGAAATTCCTCTACAATTTTAATTCATTGTTGGTGTGACTGGTACTCTAAAAACTCTAAGTGAACCTGAAAGAGATATAATAAGGTATTAATATAATATAACAAAATTTACTTACATCCCTAGCGTTTTTGGTTAAAATAAACGCAAGTTTGCAGAAAAAGATGATTTGTACGTTGAAAGTACTGATGATTTTTATAAAATCTTAGTTGAATAAATTGAAAAGAATTTACACAGAAATGGATAAAAGAGAGCTATTTTAGTCTTCTTTGAATCCAAGTAGAAGTTAATGGATTTCTATAACTCACCAGTAGTTTTACATCTTAAGTAGGATATACAAATTATAACTGAAGAGTGTTCTAGCTCTATAAAAGAAAAAAATTTACTAATCAAAAGAGCTACAACAGCAGGATAAATTTCATTCCTTACATCATCATTTGGTAGAGGAACTGATTTTGTTAGTAGAGACTAACAAGTTTAAAATAATGGAGGTGTGCATGTAATTTAAGCTTTTTATTCAACTAAAAAATCTGAAGAAGTTCAAATTATGGGTAGAACTGCTAGATAAGAAGCTGATGGGTCATGTTCTATAATAATAGAAGACTCCAGTCTTGAAGTTATTCTAGGAACAGCTTATAGAGAAAAAATAAAAGAAATGAGATCTAAAAACAATTTCTATGAAAAACTAGATGAAGCCCGTACAGAATTACAAAAAATAGAGTTTGATAACAATAAATAGTTTATTGATTTAATTAGAAAAGAACATGAAAGAGGACAATAATTTATTTTATCTATTCTAAGTTAAAATGAAGACTATATAAAATAATTCTTAAAAGAATAAAATAAAGGTGAATCTGAAATTCCATTACAATCTAGAATTCTTGTTTTAGTTGATGCAACTTCTTCTATGGGTGTTTTATTAAATAAAGCTAAAAATACTGTTAGTCAAATGTTTGATAGAGCTTGCTAAATTATTATAGATAACTCTATTCCAAATGATTCCTTTAAATTGTAGTTTGCAGTCTACAGAGACTACGACTGTATGAGAAGTGGTATTTTACAATCTTCTCCATGGGAATCAAAACCAGAAAATTTAAGAGTATTTTTGGATAAAATTATACCTATAGGAGGAGCTGATTATGAAGAGGCAGTTGAAATAGGTTTACAACATGCAAATCATGAACATTCTATTTAACCTATTTCTCAAGTTATTCTTATTGCAGATGCTCCTGCTAAGAATATGTAACAAATCAAGGAATATAGAGTATAATTTGGAGGAGAATCTTACTGGTAAAAAACTAAATTTTCATAAATAACTGATTATAAAACTGAAATACAAAAGCTTAAAGATGCCAATATCCCAATACATTGCTTCTATCTTAATAATGGAGCTAAGGAAAACTTTGAAGAAATAGCTACTTTTACAAATGGAAAAAGCTAATTCTTAGACATCAACCAACCAGAAGGCTCAGAAATTTTAACCCATATTGTTGTTGAACCCATTCTTTAAAGTGTAGGACAACAAAATGGTAAAGGTGATAATCTAGTTGAAGAGTACAAAAAATTATTTGCTAAGAGTTATAAATGATTTCATAAATCAGTTTACTTAATTTCTTTTTTTTCTAAAAATTTATTTTATTTTTATGATTTCATTCTTAATATGGATAAATTAACATTTATTAGTATTTTTTGTTATTTTGAATCATTATTTTTAACTTTAAATAACACTAATTTATATTTTTTTCTTCTTACTAGTAAATTTTTTAATATTTGAAGCATTCCTTTTATTCTTCAATTATTTATTTGATAATAATTTTATTTTTTATTAAAATTTTTTGAATAAATTTATTATTTTTTTAATGTCTTTAATTTTTCTTTTTTGTGGTATCAATTCTGATATCTCCATAAATATATCCTCATCCATTGAAAAAATCAATGAATTTGATATTAACATTGAAATTGAAGGCTAGATGTCTGAAATTTGATTAGGAATTTAGGAATTTTGAAAAAAATTAAAATTTTTGAAGAAATTGCTTTTAAATCAAATAAAAGTAACTTATTCTTTAAAATATTGGGTGTAGGAAAACAATTTAAAAAATAAAATTGTAAATTTTTTTTGATTTTATTTCTTTTTTTTAATTATTTACTAATCCATTCAAATGTTCGTTTCTCTAAATACATTTTTTTAAAAAACTTCTTAATTTTA